>JAPYZI010001015.1:0-38091 GCA_030523105.1 Ophioninae sp. A BG-2022a | reverse complement strand
AATTTTTCCATACATACCCCTTTGCCTCTTTTTTTGCGATTTTTCAAGTGGACTTTCCGGGGAAACCATACGAGATATCGATACGAATCCAACGCCATTGTTTAAGTTAGGCAAAAACCTTTTCCAAACACACCCATTGAATGTTCATAGCATATAAGGAGCTTACCCTACGACCTTTTGAAATTTCGTGATTTTCAGGATTCTGAGAAAGTGGCCGGGGGAGTCAAAAAATTTTTTTTTCCGTTTTTAACCTTTTACAAGAGTGTATTTGATCGGAAATTTTCCGCTGATTACGAATTTGCCCGAGTTTTTGCCGAAAGTGCAAAATTAGACTGAGGAAATGCAATAATCGTTTCTAGAATATTTTTTGGACATTTTTCCCTGCTGCAGCTTACGGTAGCTATCGTAGCGACGAGGGTTACGAATTAGCGCAGTGAACAAGTGACAAGTGCCAAGTCAAAGAATATATTGATTCTTTGGAAGGATGCAAGCGCAGTCGGTAAAAATGGAGAATGCGAGCCGCTGCGCCGTCAGTGAGAAAATCGTTTAACTGAATTTTCTTGACGGTCGATAAGATTTTGAGCTCTGGTGGTACATTTGAGTCTTATAAAAAATTTCGAAAACCAATTTCTCCGCAATTTCTTCATCAAAATAGATGAAACAAAGCTCAAAATGTCTACTTTTGACCGTTTCAGAGGTTTACGCTCGCGAAATTTGCGAAAGTGCAATACGATGGATCGTAGCTCGCAATTTCTCTCATGGTAACAACAATCTGCACAATTGTTTTCATAAAATGTTGGTAAATGCCGAGCATTTTCCTCTTAGAGCAAGCGTCCTGCATATACACAATAAATTTCATTCAAAGCGGTTGAATAGTATGGGAGAAATTGGATTTTAAAACTTCAATGTGGCTAGGAACGTGTTCGTCATTCCCTTAAGGAAAATACATCGGCCTCGAATATATTATTGTTTATTTTACCTTATGGGTGCAAAAAGTTTTGTTTAATGTAGTCGCAATAAGTACAAATCGGTTCGCATTAGTAGAAAGTGATAAAATGAAACATCAAAGGTGAGGTGATGGAAGACATTTGCAAGTAATTTTTTAAAGTATCTATATTTTATAATATTATATAACTATTAAAAGCAGTCCGTTTATCTGAGGAAGAAATGCGTGGGCGGAGGAAGGTAGGCTCTAAACATTTGAAAAGTTTACTAGGGTGACACTAAATATTCAAAGATTATTGTCAAATAAAAAAATATTTGGGGATATGTCGAACAAGAAATATGAAAGAAAAAAAAAATGAATCGCGTAAAGAATGGTTTTTTTTTCGTTACCTGAGGGTTCGGAGTCGGATCCCGGTGTTGGACTTGCGTCAACACTGTGCCTCGAACCTTGACAACACTCGCTGCACTTGCTGCACATTATTCTTTGTTTATTGGCTGACTCACAAAACGGCTCTGTCTCGACGTTCCAATAAATTTTTCTGGTGCAATGTGACGATGACAGTTCGTTGGCAGTTTCTAAAATTGCTCGAGGCACTCACTGTACGAACTGTGCGTGAATTGTAAATTATAATTATTTATTTGCGCAAATGTATTTCACATTGTTCATAATGAGATTCGATACATTTGAGTTAAATAAAAATGCTAATTCAGCTGAGTGTATTATTTGATATAATGACAAAGATAGAACCGCGAGTCTTCTACTCCACATTAAAAGAATGAAACTTTTTTTTTCGTTATATCGCTGGTACTTCGAATCAAAAGGGGAGTTGATTGATTACAAAGAAAATTGAGATTCTTGAATATAATCGCGGTGATAAAACGAGCTGTGTTTCGCTGTTACATTTTGTTCCGAGAAGAAGTGAATTTTCCTTGACTTTTCGCGTTCTCCTGTTTCCACCCGCTAACCCACCCTCTTTTCTCAGCGTCGGTAATCGCATCAGTTGGAACTGGACCGTGATGTGCAACGGTATCACGGAGCAGACCGAACGAAGTGTATAAATAAGAACAGATAATACATTGACAAGTTCCCGGATATCTATAGGGGTACGACGAAACGCTTCAACGGAAAAACGAGAAAGATGGGTGGTCCAATTTCCTATGAATCAAGATTTATCCAATTGAGGGTACTGGCGAGATCGTCCTGAAATTATCGTTTCGATCAATGACCATGCAAGAGCGCGAGCTGTGTCCGACCGTTTTGACAGTTTCCATCCTGTCATCCCTCAAGTTTTTTGACCTTTCGATACACGACCTCGAGTCGATTGGATACAGACGGGGGACGGTGAAAAACTGAACCTCCATCATTACTCCGCCACCGCACAGACTTACTTGATGACATAATTAGCAATTAGAGCGGTTTGCGAAGTGAAATAATCTTTGGGGCAGTCTCAACACGGACGACGAACGATGACAACGATCTATGCCTATCTAGATTACACGAGACCCATAAATCTCGGAAGCTTGACTGCAGTGTGAAATATTGTTGAATGGGCGAGCCGTGATAATACGACGTTTCCTTTTTACGAGATTTCGAACAAAAACTTCGCCGTAGAAACGTCGGGCGAAAAAAGAAAATTCTCTTCGAGCAGAAAAAACTTGTTCAGGCCGCGGGATATCTGAGGGAGAAAAAGGGATGGAGGGAGTTGGGCGGTGGGAAAAACGAGGGAGGGCTGGAGGTAAATCCATTGGGGCTACGAGGGTTTTTGTTTTCTTTCGCAAAGATCCACCCAATGTGTTTACTTTCCTCCCTAACCCCCAGCTGGAAAATACCTTCCAGAAATATAGAATACGAAGGAAAAAGCCGGAAACCCCGAACCGACGTGTTTGCTCGCAATTAATCGACCAATAATTATTTAACCGCGTGACTATGGCGTAGCAGAAATTTTAACATCGTACGCTTTGCTATTTCGTTTGCAGAGTAAACCACATGATCTTATAACCCGCTGGAACAATGTTCTAACGGCTCGTTACATCGAATCCTTCATTCCTGGGAAACACGATTTTCAAACGCTATGTCCCTCGTTCTAGCATTTAAAAAAGTATGTCTGCCATTGGATTTACGGAAAATAATGTTCCTCAGGGTTCGAATAATTCGAAGCTTTCTTTCTTTTCAGAGTTTGCAAATTCCAAATTAAACGAAAATAATAAAACTCATTGTTATTATGAAATTGATTTCGTTGTACTTGCGAAATGGAATATTTTCTATAGTTACGAAATTTGTAATTCTGTTGACATTACAAATTTTGTCGATGTATCCATTGTTCCAATTTATGGAGGTGCAATTTGCATCCTTGGAGTTAAGCGAAGAATGTAATTTTTATTTCTTATTTTCGTCCTCAACAAAAATTGTATTCTGCAGATTAGGATTATTATTTGCCAAATAAGAATGATCAAAAAAATTCGAGGGATTTTTGTGGCTCCAATCGGCTAAAAAAATTGGGAAAATGAAAAATCAATATTGATTGCTTTCCAACTATGGAAACTTCAACGTCATTCTAATTAGACTTTACAATTTTCCTGCCGTAGTTAACAAGCCGGCTATATTTTAATTATTACGGCCAAGCTAATATTAAGGAATGATGTTCCAATTAAGGGTGGGGGGAAATAAAGATAAAAAGTCTTTAGGATGGACGCCTCAGACAGGTTTGTCCTATCGGAAAATGATCCTTCTGCAAAGTCTTCATAGACCGTGCCGATAAAATGGAATGTGCGGTATAGCCAAAGAAAATACAATCAGCGTTGTCCCGTTATCAGCTCGAGTCGGGAGAACTCCTGGAAAATGTGGCTCCAAAGTAAAATCGTCTAATATCCTGATTAATATCTCACACCGAAAATCTCGATTGGTTGAGCCGCTCTCACTCCGAAAGCAATTAAACTCTTTTGATCCTACGAGTCCTCGTGATGTTTAGCGAGAAATCTTGAGTGTTTCGCTAATCGATAGATATTGAAGTTAGTCGTTATAATTATAGCAGAAGCGTATGTACGGATCACGTAATCAGAGTTCAATCAAGCATTGCAGCCCGAAGTTTCTTCTACATCAATAGAAATCGCTGTGTATTGTAAATTTTCAATTACGACAACCCGGATTATCGAGAATTCGAGTCGTAACCGAGTGAAACCTAATTAAAATTAATACGAGAGGTTTCAAGAATGAAACGTCTTGGGGGGTATGAACGAAGATGATGTAACGAATTTAATCACAAATGCGCAAGAGTTGCGAGAGTAACTTTAAAGAGATGAAAGAATGACGATAGGGAAAATATAAGACTTCGTTACTGTCGTGCAACAAGAGAAAAGTTGATCCTTGCTGATTTTTAAAGAAGCTATCTTCCGCCCTTTTCATTTCAGTTGGAGTTTCCTATGAACTGGTAAAAATGAAAAATACGACATCACGAGTGAACAAAGACCGGAAGTTTCGTCCAACATCAGCAAGTATTCGCAAGAGCCGCGGATTGTTCGAGATTTTTTCATACTCTCGTATGCAAAGCATCCCTAAGGTTTGCACACGTATATCTTCAGTGGCGGCGATAACAGAAAAATATTCGCAGCCCGTGTGTAACGACGCCGAAGTAAAGCACATGAAAAGATACATCATGGGAGGGTTGGAAGTTGGTGGTGTTACAATTTCAGTGAATGGTGCACCCGGGTATTTCGTATGCACGCATATTCACTTGTGTGCGCGCGTTGGCGTGCTGCGATTTTCAGCTTGACGTATGCGCCCCCCTATAGCCATCCGTGCATATGCATAGAAAGCCCGTGGGGCATCACAGTCCGTGGTAAATTGCCGCGTTGCGTACGTAGTTAGTAATACCAGTGGTACATAAAATGTCTATACCGGAGGATCCTCGCGAGTGATGGGCTCAAGCGGCAGGTTCAATCTGTCGGGGATGCAAAAACATCTCCACTCGCTAAACCCTCGACGTTTGCCCAGCACTTTCTCACGATTTTCTTCAAACTCTTGAGCGAGTGACTGATGCGATTATCCGCCTTGTAGGATGAGGGGCATTCCACAAGAAAAATCCAACCAAAGGATAAGATTGAAGCGTGTATCGGTGGAATAGAAAGATAATGGAGTTTCTCAAACTGCTGAATACCCTTGCCTGATTTCGCTTAGCAAAACGCTCCACTACTTTTTAAAATGTTTATTAAGGTGTTTACGTCGTAAATCCATCAGTAAAGAAGTATAACAAAAATACAGAAATGAAGAATGTAAAAAAGAATTTTCTTCGTGATACGACTGAAAATTCAGAAGCACAGCAAATATATATTTCAACCGCGAGCTCCAATGGGGTTAAAAAATTCATTTGAATTGCGAAACACGGAAGAAGAGCTCTTTGTATCCGTTCTGATCGAGTCTGATTACTAGAGCTCGTGCCGAAACAAATCGAGACGAAGGTAATTGGACTGTCCCACAAAAGGAGTTGCAGAGTTGCAAGACTCCAGAGGAAAGAATAAAGTTTCGTGTTCGCCCGTAAAAAGAACGACGAACGGGATGATAGAATTTCAATTGGTTAGATTTGAAGGAAAGGGGTGAGTTCCGGAACGATTTCTCTATCAGCATCAGCAATGTCGAGCTTGTTTGGGGAGAATTCGAATTGTTTAATGGAACGATGGTTAATGTATCGTAGTAGATCCATCGGTTGAAACCTGAATGGAGGAAGGGTGAAAGCAATAACTAATGGCGACACCTCAATTGGTTGGGTTCTAGCGGGACGCTATGAGCGAAGCGTTTGGGTGAGCGCGTATAGCATGTCCACTGGATTGGGGGTATGGGCATCCATAAAGCATGCCCTTGTGTATAGGGGACGGTTGGGACATGATGCGCGCGCTTTGAGGTCACGGGGTCAAAGAGGCGTGACCTCGGCTGTGATATTACGATGTTGACACAATTCGCGAGGCCTTGTGTCTTTGGATCCGGCTTCTGTCACTCTTTAATGCGGCACATCTTTCATCTATTCATACCTTCAATTTTGACCCCGCTAACGAGAGACCTGGAGACTTTGACTTGTTTGCGCGGCTGTGTGTACGTGTAGGGGTACAATGGCCCCACGGTAGGTTCTTCGGTTGACGAACGTCCCCGAGAATTCCTACGTAAAGTGTCGTGTAGTCGTGACGCTAATGGGGCAAAAGAATATACGAGGAGCGATAATTTGTACTGCCTATTGTTCAGCCCTGCTAAATCACGCAAAATTTCCCGTCCTCGTACGTTGAAGGATCTATGGATCTTCAACATTGTTCTTTGGAATTTCTATAGTCCCGTAGTCGAACAAGGTCTATAGTCGAACTTTTTAAACTCTATGTTGTTCGTCGATGCGTTCTCTAATCTTACAGCTTATAGCGAAGCAAGAGCTGTGTGATCTTCATTTTTTTAAACACGACCGCAATATGTCGAGCTGAAAATATTGTACTTTTTGTTCAGGCCAAATTGTCAACCACACGTTAAGAAAAACAAATTGTTTCTACTGCTACAGCAACGAGTTCGTAACCATATCAACCACCAAGATTCCATTAGGTTGGCGCCATGGAATCTCCACGACAAGACTGGAAACTTTTTGCCAGATTTTTAAATGCAAGTTAATGAAACACCAAAAATATGACTACCTTCACTTTGCTTCATGAGAATTATTAAATTATCTCGTTATTGACATGTCACGACTATTCGTTACATATGTCGCCGAACACAAAGAATGTCAATAACTGCGGATAAATTCCATATTAACGCTTCGAACGATTGCACGAACCCGAAACGAACGCAATGACCACGAAACTCTGCTGCATTCACGTTTCGACACACACTTGATACGTTTTTTTTACTTGCTGGAAAATCCCATCGTGATGGCAAAGCAGCTCTGTATGAGATAGGCTTGGACGGACATTGACCATTTCTGCGGTACCGTCGATAGAAAGCAATTTCGTCGTGATAACACGATGTTTTCCGAATGGGTTCGCATGGACGCTCACCATCTCTCTGGAGTATTGTGAATGCGAGGATCGTCATGCGTATTCGTGTCAGTAGGTGCTTGATACTGTGGCTCTCTGCTGAAGCTGGAGGAATAAAAAAAAACCGTATTTTCGTATCGGATCACCTCGGGCGGTCTCGTCGCTCCCATGTAACATTTGTTTACTATAGTTCAAACAAATCTGTTGAAAAGAAACGCTGGCCCGAGGATTTGGTGACCAAAATTTTCGGTGAATCGCACGAGCTTCGAAATATTGCTAGATGAGAGAGGATATGGGAGATTTTGTTGTCGATACTTTCAATAAAACGCTCATGCATTCGCAGAGCTTTATTCTTTTTTTATTGCCACAAAGAATTACACGGTCGAAGTGCGAATCGTAAAAGCGCCGATACTCATTGATTCCAGAAATGACCATTAATGTCCGGCCAAAATCAAAAAAACATATACCACTCTTAAAATTTATCACTTTGGGGATAAATGATAATAGGGAATGGTATTGAAGTTACAATCGTTGGAAGCCAATTAAAATAAGGTCTTTTATTAATTTTCCAAATGCCTTTTGGCAGATTGGAGCCACGCAAATGACGCAAACGTTCGTTAAAATTCTGGCTGATCTACAATCTTAATCTACGCACTATAATATTAAATAACAACCAACCTGAAAAATTGGAAAAAAGAATTTCGTTGCATTCCAACGTTTCGAACTTCAACGTCAAAGCGAGGAGGGAGTCAAACTTTGGAAAAGTAAGACAACAATGGACGATTGTATATCCAGCAGAGATTGAAAATTCATTTTGAACTTGCATTCGAAAAGGCTCCATCAAACGAATAAAGTTTTTTGGTGCTTCGATCCAAGCACGGAAGAGACTGAACTTTAACCAATATTTCTCCCCCGCGTATATCGAGTTCAAGCTCACAGTCTCCAAGTTTCCGTGTCGGAGTCAAAATTTCAAAGTTTTTTCATATATATAACAGTCTGGGGGGGATCTTGTAGAGCCAATTGGATCAGTCTACCCGAACCCTTTTATCCTTTGAGTCATGTGTTCTCAGCGATGCTTTCTTTTTTCATTAACGTGGCGCACATTCATCTAAATGATCACCCACAGGTAATTGTTCAAGTTCGTGGGGTACTTTAAGCACGATTCATTGTGCCTGGGTAATTTTAGTCTTCCGCTCATGATGTTTTATCACTTTGGGAAAGTTTTCGAAGAGTCACGTGCCCAAGAGGCAGTTAAACATCTCGAACAAAAGACACTGCGTGAGGCTAGGATCGTTGATCAACGTCTCACGAAACATATGGGACCAATGTTGGAGTGAAATTATCGCCGGTCTAGCGTGATATCAATTCGAACGTACTTATCGTCAAAAATATATCAAAAAGACAATCGCCGATTATATAACCCGCTCAGCATCGAATTCCAACATCGTTTACATAATTAGTTAGAAATTATAGATAAAAGGGCTGTACCGGAGTTTTACGTGTGGCGAGGATAGACAGTGAATTGAAACTGGATTTTATTTTGAAACATTAATAAATTTTAATTTTTGTTTTACATTTTTCAAATCGAATATATTCAAGAATGGCGCAGGCACCGCTGATTAAGCGTAAGTTAATTTTTTTATCATTTTTTCAAACGATCTTATCATTCCTACAAACTTATATCCCTCCTAGTATCCGATTTTCTTCTGATATTTGACTATTTCAAAAATTCGATTCAGATCCATCAATAAACTGTCTGCTCGCACGCGTGATACGATAACCGTCTATATGTACCACAAAAAAAGGAACATTTCTTTCATAGCTGGTAGGGCGACCGTGTCTAAAATTGGCAGATCCAACGTACATGGTTACAAAGAAAAAAATGTCGAATTAGCGTTATGAGCCGTCGCATTCGCATGTTCGATGGACACGAGAGATGTGGTCCAGTGCGAAGCATCGATGTCGGTTTATCAACAGGATTGAATTCCACTTGTGGCGAATCAGCGAAATAGTATCGCAGATTGCATCGAGCCGAACGGTGGAGGGAATGACGGTTGCGGAACGCGGTCGCTCGATCTGCAAGCATCTCCCACAAATCCAACGTCCAAATGGCTCGTTCGGCATGTCATTACTGGACCCCTGCCTGATTCAAATACCGGTGGCACTACTCGTGACTGCTGCTCGACCGTTAAAACAGTATAGCTTACCGACCATATACTCCTACCGCTGAGACAAATCCTGAATAAATCTCCCCCTATGCAGAGGTATATAAAGGAAGTCAAAGTTCCGCGTGTCCCTTTTATCGGTTTAGATTCAGCGTTCGAACATTTCGCTGGGCAACGTTGACTTCGCATACCTGGCAAATTTCCTACAGCTTTGAAACTAAATACTCCATGGAGAGAAACGAGACTCGCGGGTTCGCAGCAAAGGCTTCCAGATTAAAGCGCCGAGTTAGCGGTACGTCATGAATGGTGCTGTCTCGAAATGACGACGTAACATCTCGCGGTGAGAGAGGGACAAAGGAACTTTGTTGTCAATGTTCCATTAACGATGTGGTGATTATCAGAACGATAAAGATAATAAATAAGAAAGACTAATAGCTGTGGTCCAATATTGGATCATCGATACCACCAGGATTGAGCATCATTAGGATTCGATGCTGATGAACTTTAAAGCTAAGATTCTATTCGAGGTGTTCCTTCGAAAAATGAAATATGCAATGGGAACCAATGCGATAATCCCGAGGTAAACATCGATCCGAAATCGAACGCTTACCATTGGTCTGAATTCGTTAAGCTGCAAGGGACGATTCGTACAGCGTTAGATCATCGTTCTAGTTCGGTAATTCAGCGAGCTTCATCCGTTTGCCGAAACGAGAGTGGAAACGCCAGAGAGCATCATCGTATACGTTCTACCAAGTAGCTAATGCGCCAGGCGTTAGTTATTTGGCATACACTCGCGCAACGTGCACTAAACAAACGAAAGCACCAATAGCACGGAGGATATGTAGAGCTTTCGCGTACCAACGTATTGCGCTGGCTACTATTCTCGCTCTCATAAGTTGAATCGGTATGCGTGTGAATCGGTGTGACTGCATGGTTGTTGGAAAGACAGAGTGGAAGGGAATCAGATGAAGGGTTATCCAGAAGGGTATGGGTTTACGCAGATTAAACACAATTGACGGAGATATCCAGGGGAATTCTTGGTCTCCAGAGAAACGATAGTTTTTCAGAGGGGATAGAATTGGCTCAAACGGTAAACGCTGCCCAATCAAATTTCGGCATATTCGCGTGGTTTACCTGGTACACACAGAAGCTATTTTCGTGTTCAATTTTCCTCGATTTCAACAAGAAGAACTGCGCATCAATCTACTGCAGGTCAATATCTTTTAATTCAATGGTAATTCGCCGTAACCTCGGCGTGGTACATTGGTATTTGTATTAGGCATGATGTGGAACGGTTACGAAATGAAACTGCGATTATAAACCTACCAATAAGTATAACGTTCTATTTCAAAAGGTTCATCCGATACTCAACGATAAAGCTTTCCCTTGATCAGCGAAGTTACCATTGCGGCAACACCTGTCTGTTTTCGGATTGCCAGCAACCGCGGCGTGTGGTGATGCCGAGCACTGCAGTAGCGAAGCGGACGTACAATGCGCTGAAATAATGCTTTTAATTAAGTCTCCGCGTAAATCACTCACCAATAATTGTACATTTTCGAACATATCAACACTCCCGAACAAACTAGACCGGAATGTATTATGTTGATTGTGCATTGGCGGTAAGGAGGCGAGGGGGTGAATAATTTTGTTGAATAATCACTAATGGGCCAGGCGTGCATCTCTTGCTCCTCGGTAGAATGTTCCCTACTGACTTTACCCTCTTCTCGTCTTCAATTCTCGTAGAGATTCGACTATTTTGCCATGCAATACCAAATTCTGGGAGTCCCAGCTCTTTTTGTATGTATATTCGTGTATGCACGTGCGCGTTCGGTTGTCTGTGTCTTCATTGGTATTCCGAATTCTCGTGATCTCGATCCTTCGTGGGCATTGGAAAAGCGAATACTGAACAAGATTCGGGGGAGGCCTTTGACTATACGTGCTTTGATAAACGTTGCGAACAAGTGAATACTCGTGGATGCTGTTTTCTTTTCTACCGCGCAAAGTTTACAACTATTCTCACTGCATCAACGTACCAGCACGTTCAACGTTCATCTATCACCCCAATTTAATCCTTGAACGAATGAATCGCTCGGACTTTTTCGTCCGCCATCTATACGTATATCAATGCTCGTTTATTCACGAAAAGCGAAGTAAGTCTTTCTAACTTCGCGACCTGCGGAAGGAAAAAGTTGGAAGTCTCTGGTTGTTTCTTCTTCTGCAAGAAAAAGTATTTTTTTCTGCCGCGCAATTTCTTTTGTAAGTAAAGCAAACAGAAGTATTTTAATTTATGTCTCAACAGAAGGTGCGTGAAAGCAACGAGATTATAATATCCATTTCCTTAAAATATATACGCAAAAATAAAATTATCTTAATACTCGAATGTAGAATGTAGACCAAACGGTGCTTTTATAAGCTTGATCTTGCAAATTTATAAACATTTGTTTTTTACTTTTATTCGTATATTGACTATGGAAAATTTCTGCATGAACGGAAACGGATACGCGGATTGGAAAAGAATAATGGTCGAAAAAACGAGTCATACATGTGGAAAGTTTGAACAATTGACACGTATGGACGCCGAGTTTTTTCGATCTTGAAAGCCAGAACAATTTTCAACATTCAGAATTGTGCAGCGAACCAAAAAATCTCAGCGGGGAAATTTCGTTAGCTCAAAATAAAAATTCGGTATAAAGCGTTTATTTCCATTCAATCGAGATTCAATTAAAAAGTCCGCTCCTTTGAAGCAAAACTATAACGAAAGTATAGGCAGTGGATTGTTATTTGACAACGATCGTTTATTCGTTGGGTACATGGTATAGTCGTTAGGATGAGGTGAACAAAGAGTTGTAGTGTTGGATAAAAAAAACAACAAAGCTCATAGAATTTTTTAAATGTTCAATGAAAAGAATTATTCTCCATTCTATATCCTCGATAAGAATGAACGTATTTAGAACACCTTGGCTCCGCGCCTTGCTTCGTGCTCCGAGAGATTGCCAAATCATAAAGAAAGATCCGAGCATCGTTACAATCGTATGGTCAATGCTCTCAGCGTGAATAGCCACTTTATATTCTTTATTGGCACGAAGATGCATATCTCTTGCACATATTACGGAATTTCATTAGTGTGGTCAGTGTTTTTTTTTATTAGACTGATTCATTACTGATTATTGGATTGATCTTTTTTTATTATACTGATTTTCCAATTTTTGTCGCCTAATTATCGCAGTTACATTTTCTTTCATTACTTTCTTCGACGTAATGTAAATTTATACATGATTTGAAGCGGTTTGCTTTTAAAATTACTATCTCCATCCCCATCATTTCATTCGAAAGAAACTGTTCGCAGTGAGAAGTATCCATTATCAATGCCAATAAACGTTCTTTGCACACTGATTTATTTCAACAATCCTGCAGAGATTTTTTTCAATGACTGACGGTGACTACCTCACGTTCAGTTTCGTCATGACAACGGGGATGTAAAATTTTCTGGCCGCATACGTGGATAGCAGAGCGGTTTGAACGAGTAAGAGGGAGCGAGGTTGGGATAGGAGTGAGGTGTATATGGGCCTCCAGCCAAGACGGTAAAAGGAAGTTGAATAGTATCCCCGTATAACGGCGAGACAGGACAGAGTGGCGCCCGATGTTGGTCGTCTTCTCTTTTGGACCCCGAAAGCAGAAGACAATTGCCATTGCATATACGTAAACCGAGGCGTCCACGTCTCGCTGCTCCCGGAGGAAGGAAGGTAACAATGAGAAGTGATATCACACGGTTCTCGTATCGTTTTAACGAGGGAAACAAAAAGAAAGTTGTACTTAATTGGCTCGAGTTGACGAGTGAAGTGTCCAACAGTTACAGCCTTGTGCGTTCGACTCAGTCGTAAATATCAGTGGATCATTCGATTCACGATTTCGCGGGAGTCGTTCAGAATTATCTCCAATTCATGAAAGGGTATCTCTATTCTAGAAATTCTCTTCGTCTTCCTGACTCTGAAACTCTTCGTTGTTACACACAAAGTATTCAATGAGAATTTAAAATTCATCTCTCCAGGGTAAAAGCATTTCTCGTCTTTGGTCGTGTACGCCTAATTCGAAAGATTTTTTGAACAGTAAAGTATTGCCGTTATCTTTGATGCCATGAATTATCTCGTGAAAAGTATATATAAAACTTCTATAGATCTTTCGATCACAGGTGAACATCTTATTGTCAATCATCAACATTAAATGTACTCCATCATCATTTGTAGTTCCGTATTTAAATTCTGCTTACGTCCAGCGATGTCTGCGTTGATTCATTCCCAGTTCCTCATATCTTTTTTTCTTTTCTAACTATCCAATATATAAAGTCTCATTAGAAGTCTCATTCTATAGATTCTTTCATTGAAAATAGATCCTATTGTAAGGATCCAATAAGAATTAAAAATTCTCAGCTATTTCCTGTTCGGATTTGGCTGACTCGAATTCTCTGTTCCCTTATCGTTGGACATGCTGGTTGACAAACGTGTGATGGCAAATCAAAATAGCTACTTGCGAGTTTGAAAAATCGTTGGTACTTGGAAACTCTGTCAGTTGTCATGTGCGATAACAACGAAAGTTTCGTACAACCCCCGAGACTCAATAAAGAAGACAAAGCAAACGATCGAACGCAGAGCGAAGATGCTCAAACCCCCAGCCATTCGCTCATTCAACGAAACGATGTTTGAGACTCGCAAAGTTGCATAATATGGAACTTTTACTATGCAATTAGGGGAATATTATAGAGTCTCATGCTTCAGCTTTCAATGAAACTAATAACGTCCCGAACACCGCGTATTGGTGAAGACTTTTGTGTTCATGGGCGCACGGCAATAATCACGGTTGACCCTGTTTCCTTCTCAGACAGTCGCACAATGCTGGAAAAACAACAACAAATCTTTTGGGTATCATATACCACAATATAATCCACTTTGCATTCATTTGGTGTCCGTTCTCTTGCTCTCTCGTTCTCATTGTCGTTTCCGCGTGGCATTTCGGGAAGGAAGTATGAACGAAGCAGGAAAAAAATGGAACT
The DNA here is from genome assembly GCA_030523105.1 of Ophioninae sp. A BG-2022a. Taxonomy (NCBI): domain Eukaryota; kingdom Metazoa; phylum Arthropoda; class Insecta; order Hymenoptera; family Ichneumonidae; species Ophioninae sp. A BG-2022a. The sequence goes on along the minus strand of JAPYZI010001015.1, from coordinate 23,934 downwards.
CGGTGCTGCGCTATAATCAGTGTTATAATAACTAACACGAGAACCATAAAAAGTGTTGCTAAAAAAAAAAACATGGAAGTTCCAACGTGGCAGCAGGGAACATATTTTCTCGGTACAAATGTACAGCATGCGATGATTTATTAACTACGCGATATAGCTGCGCGAATGAAGCGAAAAGTAGCGGAGGAAAGCGAGCATAAAACTCGGACTACTGTATTGTAAGAGGGAATGAGTTGCGGCAAGTGGGGAAAAAAAGCAGAGAATCAATGCCCCGGCGCTAAATCCAGAATTGGACTATCATATACTTGCAGCAGAACTTTTGACGGATGCTTTCAAGCTAAAAACAATTATGTCAGGATGTGATTAAATGCATTGAGAAACTTTTTTTTTTGTAATAATAGAATCTACCGAGCATCCTGCAGGTCTGGAAATCTGGTAAATCGAATGACTAAGTTGGTGTCGAATGTTGCCTCGTTTCAAGCTTGGACGTCAATGTAATTATTTTTTCCGTTTTGTAAATATTCTCTTTCGATTCAAGTTGGGAAAATCATAGACATTTTTTGTTAGGCACTTCCTTCGGTGACCTGTGCACTAAAAGTGTAAAATATCATGGAAAAAAAACACCTCAAATATTGAACATATATCTTCAAGATTCAGGATAAAATGATTGATTATTCCCAGTTTTAAATAAGTAGATTGCGTTAGTCTCTTGATATCAAATCATAAACTAGCAAGATATTTATTTTAACTATGCATTATCAGTCTTTGATAAGAATTTATATCGAGCATTTGATTAATTATCGATAATAATAAGACGATCTAACTATGTTAATTAAATTTAGAAATAGGTACATTTTTTGTTGGATATTTGCAACGGATGTTCAGTTATTGACAAAACCTCTGTCAAGTATACCCCAATGTCGTCAAATTCTACTTCAATTATTATAGGAAGTGAAGAATTTACATTTGTAAGAGTTCATTTACTATCGAATAAGCTATTTGTAAGGGTAAACATATACTGAATTATCCAAACATGCAAAACCACGTTTCCTCCATTTTTTTTACTAACTTTTTGTCCGACCTTTCATCCAGTAATCACTCAAATCTCAGAAGTATATATTTTTTGTGAAAAAAATATTTAAAAAAAACATCGGAGCTAAAAATGTTTGTTCGTAAAGAACATTGATAATTGGAGGTTTCCTAATTTCTTAGCAACATTGGTCGAAACGTGATATATGATATAAGATAGATAGACATTCTAAAGTTTCCAGAAGTTTTCCAAGATCGAAACCAACCGTCATTGAAAAAGCTTCTTACAGCGGAAGTCTGTGAAAGCTCCGGAGGACGAATGGGAGTAGCAACGGAAGGTGTACTCCAGAGCCATTACGAAATCGAGTTGGAAAGAACAGCGATAAAAAATGAGTTGGGAAGCCGGGAAATAACGAGGTATACGGATGAGTGACGCGATCCGTAAGCACGTATACATCCAGAGAAAAGATGACGACGTAGAAAGGCTGCTCGCGAATAACTTTTCCCCTTACTTGCATTGTTTGAGGGCTACAGCGACAACGGCAACGAGATCCTCGACGCACCTCTGAGGGTTGTCCATAAGAGGTCATTAACGTTGTCGTACAGACAATACAAAAAAGGGGCTTGGGCTGCAAGGATAGCTTAAAAGAGGAAAGATAGGGAGGATCAGGAATGAATCAACGCAGTAATCGCTGGACGTAAGCAGACGTTACATGTGGAACTGCAAATAATGATGGGGTACATTTAATATTGACAACTGACAAATAAGTTGCTCAATCAATATGTTCATGTGAAGATTTCTCATCATCAGGAAGATCGATAGAAGATTGCTTATCATCAGGTATACGAATAACGTGCTTCAATGTGATTTGACAAAACGTTGGTATACCCCTACAGTCTGATGAAAGTTATTCTCTAGAATTGTGGAAAACCGTAGTCACCACCAAATTCGATTTCTTCATACCTCGTATGATCAGTTCCTCCGGTTCGTCAGCAGAAACTTATGGTCTTGCGTCTACGATGTTTCGCGGTAAGAATCAACGGTAGCTCGACATAATTTATGCCACCAAAGATAACGGAAAAGCTTTACTGTCTGATGTGTGTACGTTGGTCCTTTTACCGCCAGATATTTATATTCTATAGAAAAAAAACCCCTTCGCATTAGGTATACGCGAGCAAAAAGACTTGAAACGCTTTTGCCCTCGCTCTGTACGCCTTCGTTTTACTGAACCAGACTGCTTGACGGTTCTCCCTCGCATACACCTACTCTCTCTCTCCTCCTCTAGCTCTTCCTTTCGCAACGTATGTCGCGCCGCTTTTTTTTTACTGTGGAAAAGCCTCTGTCAGCGTTAAAAAAGGTTGGCATGTGCGCTGCATCACAACACGATGTCGAAAAATGCGCCAAAGCGTTTCCTCTTCTTTTCTCAGGCGTTCGGATATGAAAGCGAGCGCGAATGTTGAATTTTAGGACCTTTTACAGTGACGATGCTGACAACCGTTGCATTGACTGAGTCGTGATTTGTAAAGAGCCACGATTACTTTTACTGCAACAACACTGAAATTCCGTATCGCAGAAATGCGTATAAAACTACTGAGTTTGCCATCTATCGAAATGATCGCTAAAAATTACGGCCCTAACGTTTCCACGAAACTGATCACCAACTTTATCGATCATCAAAAGATGACTCTCTATTTCATTCCTACATAAAATTTTCGATTTAATTACTTTCACAGTTGCATAATTCACTTAAAACTTTGAAAAGTAGTGCTTCCAGTAAAATAGTAATTTTATGAACGAGCTGATGACACTAATAACCGTCTGAGCGTGAGGCATCTCATCTTGGCGTGCTTATCTGCAAAATGAGCGATAACGGTGCTGATAAAACGAGTGATCTACGTACATAAATCATATCCCGTTGGTGTCATGAGATTTGCATGGCGGATTTAGCTCCGCAGCTGTGACTGCTCGGACTTCCGGATCGTAAAACGAGAATAAAACGAAAACCTACTGACTCATCGGGGTTGCGGCTTTCGCCACACCCTCGCCGCTCTCTGCCCGAGTTTCCAACTGTTATGACGTTGGCGTAGGTCAGCGGTAGCAAACTCTGCGGCGGTGGTGAACACCCTATCCCTTTTACCGCTCGACATACAACTATTCTCTATTTATCGCTTGATCCTGTCAGGCGTAAAAGGGCGAGCAACGCCAAGTCAAACGAGACCTGATAGGCCAAACACGTACGTTCGTCCGAGCTTAACTCTTCGTGGATGATCGCGAGCCACGTTCGCTGATGAAGCTTTCGAAAGCACGACCTACGAGCCTGCTTTACCGCTGATGGCCTTTGCAAATACCGTGCGTGACATTTTAGCATTGTCTTTACACGAGTCATCTCCTGCTAGGAAAGTTAAAAATCTGTTGCACTTTCCCTGCCTCAAAGTTCGATCCGTTGATGAGCTAGGTTTGTTGATAAAAGCCTTAAAACTTGTGGCACGAGCTGTGTGATAGTATCATTCAGTATGGGGATCAATATCGTGCATCGGTATTTCACTTTCTGCAAAAAAAAAAAAAACCGTTCGAACATGACCAATGGTGGTTACGTATTTTCTCGTTTCAAAATGTCAAATTCGCTGAACCTTTATTGTCGATCCGTCTAGTTTCTCTTTTCAGGCTATTCAGTTTCGACGGGTAAGGATTGCAAATTGGAGCTGTTGAATGCTTGATCACTTCCTGGGTCAACGGCGGTTTTAATTGACACCCGTCAACCCTAGTGTCCCGCAAAATCGCCTCGGGGAGATATTTCGGTAATTAACGGGGTGGAACGCTTATTCCACGACTGGTATGACACGTACGTTTTGATAGAATCGGACTCAGTTCTCTTTCCGCGTAAGCGAGTCATGCTCGTGGCGAAAAAATACAACGCATGAACGTAGTGTTGGTTTTAAAAGTATATTTTGAATTCCGATACTAGGACGAGGCGGATTATCATCAGTATCGAAAATAACAAAACGAGCGGGCGATTAAACGTACAAGCGGTTACTCCGGGAAGCTGCTCAATTACTTCAATAAGTGATAAAAGCTAAGTACTCGCTAATCAATGAGGCAATTGTATCAACGGGCTAGGAGCAGCTGCACCATCGTGGTTGTAGCTTTAATGAACCATTACGGTACCCTGGTACACCGTGCTTTTAGAGTCTTACTTCGCTTCGTAACTAGAAACAAACCAACAGCAATTTTCCCAAACTCGTTTACCATGGCCCTTAAGAGGTAGAGATTATTGGATTTGAGCTCGCGAATCTTCGATTCACGGTACAGCGTGATAGAAAGACGGGTAAGATATTGTCCGGGGTCGTGAACGAAAACCTGGAGATCAACCTCCAAATATAGCTGACTCAGATGTTTCCCATTGCGAAAGAATAGAGCTCAAACATTTTGTTATCGTAATAACCAAATACCCCAATCACTAATTTTCTTCCAAGCGTGGGTAAGTTGATAAATCGATTATACAATACATTTCAAAATTGAGAATACGATAATTTGCTAAATCGTTGATAAATTCAATAAATTCCACCAAAAATGTATCAGCATCGACAAACTTCTCAGGAAATAGTTACTAGCATTTACCAGCCATTTAAAACTTTACGACAAGATCAAAGGAGTTAACTAAGTACGTCGATTATAACCTCGCAATGAAATCATTCTTTTGACTGCAGTAAGTAAAAAGGTCCCTCAAGTCAACGATTCAGACGGTCGTCGTGAATGCAAGTTCTCTATCACGAATCGTCAAGAGATATCCATTCTCTGCGGCTTTAAAACCTAAGGCTGCTCCAAATTTCCATGCAGAAAATGATCTCTTGTCTTTCAAAGCAAGAATAGCTTTGTCCTTGTGCAACAACTTTGGCCAATAATCAAGAATTCCTTTCTTCAGCTACGTGCATGTAAATCCACTACAGACGCACTCGATTATTATCGTTAATGATTACATTTTTCTTTTTTAAATAATGAACAAAAAAACACCAGACGGCGGGTATTAGCGGCGGGACGAATTGGCAAGCGCGTTAACGAAACGACTTCCGGAAGCGAGTGTATTACTCGGTGTCCGCGTGCGTACTGCTCTCATGACGCGTTCGCCCTCGATGCACGAATTCCCTCTCCTCTCCTCCACCCATTTTCTCCCCACTCCGTTTTATAGCCCCTTTCCTCCTGCCCCTATAGCGATCCCCTTCCCATGACGCCCCGCTGCCAATGTTGCTCTTGCCGTCACTTTGTACCCCTTGCTTAACCCCCACTCGCGATTCCCCCCCGCCCGCGGTTCCTCCCGGAGTCGCGCTCTTTCCATCTCCTTCTCTCTAGCCTCGGAAAGTACAGTTGCCTTGCACCGATCGACCATGGAAGCACCTAAACCAGCTCTACCCCCTTGCTTCAATGTACGATTGTGTGCCTATGAACGAACGAGGGAAACGCCATCGTCAGAGAGGGAAAAAGAAAAAACAGCTAAGCTTGCGAATGCCTGCGGGTGCACACCTTTTGCGCGGCCAACAGCCTCTCAAGAGACGGTAGTTTACGAATACCTGAGGAACGGGTGTGCTATACGGTTCCTGGTACGGTACAGGGTGTCCTCGATAATTCCCGAATGTCGATTCCTTGACGGAATTTCATGTGGAAGCTTCCGCCATTTGAAGAATTTCTAATTGACCTGATGGTCTACATCAACGACGCGGCCATTGATTAATCAATCTTTGAAACATACTTCGATGCCTTGGGCTAACCTGGAATTTCAAGTGTTCAAGGTTCTATTAATTAACTTTTTTTTCTTTTTCATCAACGGCGTCGTTCATGAAGGGCTGATAATTTTTGTAATTGCAGATTTTTCGAATTTCGTCAATATTCGCAGATGCTTATGGATCGATGTGAAAAATTCATGCGGTCTTCATTTTTATGTCGAAAGGGCGCGGTGGACATTTCTGCTTTTCAAAGTATTCTATCGGAGTTTTGAACGTTGCATTTAGGGGTATTTGAGTTAATTAGGCCTCCAAAAATAGGATTCCTAAAATATGGTCATTCTGGTCTCCTGATTAGCTTAAATGCTACTATCAACGTTGGAACGTAACGAGAAGTCCTGCCAATTTCTTACTTTTATCGTTATCGAAAAACATATTCTGCAGATTTATGTTCAATCAGTCGAACAATTGAATCGCAACAACTGAAAGTTAGACCGGCATAAAACGTAGTTCATATGTTATTATTGAAAATTTCGAATATAAAGTTATGAGTTCAATTACCTTCTTTGTCAATTACTTTTTTAACATTTTGTTATCGTATCTTGTTAGCAATCTATATTTGATAAAACGTGCACGGATGCATCCAGCAATGAGATCATTCGGGAGCCTTCATTAAATTTGCACAAGAAAATTAGATTTCTATTGTGATCATGAAACTTTATGAGTTATTTCGAAGCAAAGTAGAATAATTTAATTTTTTGATTTGCATACTTGAACACCCTGTATGGATTCACCTGTGGTGGATCCGCTTTATCTGGGTGGTGCATGTACCACCTGGGGCGGTGGCGCTTCTAAGCTCAACACGAGGAAGATTCTACAAGACGAGGGAACGCATCCTCCCGCACAGTGAATATATTAGCTTACCCTTTGGTGCATCAGCAGCCTTCTAGGTCAATGGGGTGTGTTAGCGTCCGCAGCTTTTGGCTCAACTTATATGCAACGACTCGTGTCAGTCGCCTTGCCCGAACGCATCACGAATACGCGGGACAAAGTGCATTCCTACGAGCTTACCGATCTACCTAAAAGTCTTCCTCTAATCATGGAAACGCCATTTTCGTATGTTCAAGCTATATTCCCGAGAATTCGTTTTCTATTACTCTATTCAATGCTAAATGTTTTCTTTTCGCTCCGATGAGATTCAATTATCAACGAATTGAAAATAAATACATAATACATTGAATTATCGATTCATTCATATCAAATATTCGTATAAAATATATATTTATATATTTTTTTAAAATCGTTTGTTACGAAGTTATTCTTGCTTTTTAATGAGATTTTAAGATTTTGGAATTTTTATTGGATGGATCCGTACTTTGCTATACGGTTCCAGGAAATAAAAAGCAAGTGCAACGTTTTCCATAAATTTGTAATTATAAGCCATACCCAGGCATCAGGTTTCGGAAGACGCTTCAAAAGTACGTTCGTAAAAAGGCTTTGGAAATAGAATACAGAGAAGCTTCCGCGAGGAGAAATATATCTTGCCATTAAGCTTTAACCACTCAAGCAAGAAATTTCAGCCATTCGCGAAAAGTTGTAAAAGACGATCGCGTTCTACACAATTTTCCGCTCTTTCTCGAGCTATGGGTTTACCAACTGGTTTATTATTAACGATTTTGCTGTGCGTCAGGAAAGGTCAGGGGTACAAAAGAAGTGTAAAAGTGCAAGAGTGCTTTTAAAAATAGTAGTCACAGCGTCGAGGCAGCTGAAACAATTTATCAGTTATTTGCCTTCTTAAGGCTTGTCGAGTACACGGATACGTGGCGAGGTTCAACGTCTACTCACGAATTCAATTTCGATCTGCTATTAAAATCGGATTCGCGGGATGTTTGACTACCGGTAAACGAGAATTTTTGGATTTCTACCTTGCTCCTCCATTAAATATACGAATGGCGAGTGTTGACCCTCCTGACAATCGATTACTCGAAACATGCCTGATTCTCGTTACCAATCCCCTTTTTTTTATTTTTCCCCAAAATATTTCGATTCACGAGCCGAGTTTGCGATTCTTAAGATATTTTTTCAAAAGTATCATATTTTCGCTAAAAGGATATAATTACGAAGATAGTCTAGGCTAATATCCGCGATTACCGATGCACATACGAGATATGTTAAAAATATTAAGTTACTTCAAAACTATTTTTGGCGAAAAACAATACCGTAATCACGACTTAGCCACCGATGCAATTTGATAAGAAAAATATTGTTTAAATAATATTTTGATTATGGAAATATAACTTACATAATATTTTATTTATCAAATTGTATTTTTACTTTTACCCATATACGTTTACGCAAGCGAGGTCGAGTGTGCAGAGAATGATTAATTGACTAGTGACTCTCTCCAATGAAAAAAAGTACTGGACGTGAAAAAAGATGCATAGCTGAGAATTAAGCTCGGTCATCGCTCACGTGGTCGTCTATTTGGAACTTCTGGTACGAAAGCATCGGAATGCTAATAGGGAGCGCCTGCAATATCCTCTTTCTAGATTGACCGAAGTCTTGGTTTAGCCACTCGAAAGTTTGGTAGGTCTCGAGATGGAGCAGTGTAGTCTCCGTCCTCAAAGCATAATAGACGATTCTAGTTGGCCATCTCAGGTCCACGAGGGTTCGAAATTCAATTGTCAAAGGCTAGGATTCACATTCAAATTCATGCAGAATAAGGATAGCGGATGAGTTTATTACTGCGGTGGAGAGTTCCACTGTGCGATTTTCTGTTTAAAATTATGTTTCAGCTATTACGTATTTATTAAAGGGCAAAGTTTTTTGATTACCTGACGAGTAGTTTTGAGCTTGCTGATACGTTTAGAAAACACCTTATCAAAATGTCTTTGTGTTTGAATTTTCACCTGATTTGTCATTAAACGTTAATGATTTATTTTATCAATAAAATATGTCTTGTTCGTGAAAATAGGTTCCGATAAAATGGCAAAGAATTGACTCTTTTTCAGTCGAGAATTGATTCGATTAATGATTTCCTAGAAGGATGAAAATAAAAATTTCGCTGGAAATTGCATCGTTACGAAATAACAATTTTTCTTTCGGTTCCTCCTTTCTGTTATCAATGACAATCATATTTTCCAAATTTTTCGTTGGTTCTTAAATGAAAACTTCAAAAAATGGTCAATCCCTGATATGGTGAAATAGCCAATCTGCTACAGGGTGCGTCGGAAATTAAAAAAAGTATATTCGTTATGTTCCAACGATAATAATTTCAGTCAGGAATAAAAAAAAGCTTTAAAATTATTTGAATTTCCGGATTGAGTATTCGATAAAAAAATGACTGCCGAAAATTCCCTTGGTTCAAGTAGACATGAAATTTAGAAAATCCGATATTATTCCTATGAATGAACCAACGAGTGGTTACGGTTCGATCGCGGAAGTAATTAGCGAACAATTGAAAAATCGATGATGCAGCGTGTTCGTTTTCCGCGCAAAACACAATTTCCACATTGTTCGTTGATCGAATAATCGCATTAAGAATTACGCGAAAGTTGATGTATACGTTCTCCAATTACGAGACGCAGGCTCGTATAGGGTCACGGTATTTGCGGTTCGCGTTTCCAATTCGCGGCTCAAAGTCGAGAGGCGAAAAAAAAAGTGGTCTGTGGTTTTTCTGCGGTTCGGGGATACCACCTTGGCTTGCGGGACAGAAATAATCATAGCTCTTACGATTTTATGACGTTACAGGCTACGAATGAAACAACAGTGTTTTATAAATATTACGTGTTTACAAATAAATGTTGCATAAGTATCGAAGTTGGTCCGGGAATGATTGATCGATATATTCGTCTGCATCGTATCAGTAGGAGGTATATTGTAGCGTGATGATTGTGCAATGTACATCTGTCGATGTACATTCTCATGGCGGAAGCAAATGAGAGAGAAAGAGAACGAGAGAGAGAGAGAGAGAGAGAGAGAGAGAGAGAGAGAGAGAGAGAGAGAGAGAGAGGAGAGTGAGGACGCGGACTAAAATGACAGACCAACAAATAACTTGTTTTTAGGATGGAAATTGCATTCGCTGGAAGAGTAAACGATCATGAACCCTCACAGATTTTCCATCAACTCTTATCGCCACTAATTACTTGATTGATCCGTGGATGGTGAAAACCGTTCAATTTGACAAATGTCGTTACGAGGAGAATCACGTTGGAAAGTCGTTGAGTGAAATTTAATGGCCCCGTTCGTGCTTGAGCCCAAATTGATGGCCACTGATATTTGACATTGCTTCCAGCGATTGAAATTCGTTGCGATGTTCCGAAGTTCCATCCAGTTCTAGTTGATGTCCCGGGCAACGTGTTACACTCGCCGTAACCGCATCCTGGCAATTCGTCTCTGCTGTGTAATACGAGACCTCGTCGGGCGCACGTAAGAGACAACAAGAAGAACAATGTACCGGCTTGAGCCCACGGAGAAATGAATGTTTGACAGAGACGAAGGACCCGGATTTTCGTCATGGGGATGTCGTGAGACAAGTCCAACTTGATTCGCTACGGCGATTCGAAACTCGCATGGGCCTTGCAGTCTTCCAATATCCTGAATTTTCATATTCATGAGAAACGAGCTCCGCTGTTGCCTCCCCAACGTTCTAACGGAGCGAATTATCATGCATCCAAAATGTATGGAAGGTTGATTTGATTCAACTCAATTTCAGTGCGTTGCGAAGATTTTAGGCGAGCTGAAATATTCGCAACATGGAGAGAGATGATGATGATGATAGATAATAGATTTTATTATGCCTGAGTATCAAACTTTCGGGCAATTTAAGAAACGCAAAAAAGATTTAATAAAATAAAGATCAAAAAATTCACCAAAGTAATAACTAAATAATAATGTTACGGAAATACCAAAAATGCTATATAAACCGGTATAAATCTAAAAATACAAAAATGATTTTACAAAGTTCAGTTTAACCTCAAGAATTGACTAAACGATGAACAACACATACCGTAAACTGAACTAAAAATAAGCTTAAAAGTAAACTAGAGACTAATAACAATCCTGATGTAATAGAATAAGAGAGGGAAAGAGAGAGAGAGAGATGGTGAGCCACCCATGCAACAGTTCAACGATTTTTCAAATACGCTCAATACGAATAATGTAGTCTGAGAAGAGCTAAAGTTAGCTCTTCTTCATCCGTTTCTTCTACGTCAGAGCTGATCTACTTAGGGATTTTCTCAAGTCCGATATCCAACTTATTCCCTATCTAATTGCAAAAAATAACTGAAGTCAATGGCTGTGAAAGAATGTAATCGAGTATCTGTGAATTGATTGGAGAACTAGAAGTGAGCGTTCAACCGCCCAGGCTCTCAGTTCTGCCACTTCCTGATAGGCCGTTTTCAGTTTCCTAATTGCAATCCTGTTTCATCGATACCGAGCTAATCAACACTCTGCGTAATACTACCTGTGTTCGGCTGTTTTCTTTTTGTCTTTTCGTCGTGACACATGCAGAAACTAGCTCTTTACTCTTTGTTCGTTCGTCAGGGTAGGTGCTTCACGATCCGATTAATTACTCGCTGTCTTTTCATAGACGCACCAGTGGCGAAGGATTAACAGCTCGATAGCCATCTCAAATCTACAAATACATCTTATCAAGACAGTGCCATATTTTTGGGAACAAATTTATGTAACAAAAATAAAACACAAACATTAAGGAACCGCGCCCCCTCAAGAATCGCAACTTCCTAGGCTGTTGAAGTTTATACAAATAGCAATGAGACGCAAACGTGGGAAATTTTACGATACGTTTTCCATTACTCCATCCTCCTGTCGAGCTGTCCCAGCCATCCAAGGATTGCCATGCTTTGTAACTTTTTTTCCGGGAGTTTCGCGCCGTTTCATCGAGATGTTGAGGACATTGGAGGAACGGCGGAAATAGCACAGACACAGATGAACGATTTTCTACGAGCGGAATATGAAGAGCGTTTCCTGAGCCAGAAAAATCGAAATACATCCACTTTTCTCACCCTTCCATCTCCCTTTCTTATACTTTTTAGTTTTTTTTTCTTTTCCATCGCCATTCTTCGCGATCACGTTCCGTCTCGTCATGATCGCTAGGATACTACTCAAACTGCTCTATAGATCGGAACGTCAGAGTGGGCTACGTTTGGTGCGAGGCTACGGACGAACGAGAGGATCCTTTGGAACTTGGCCAACGCGTTCGTCCGGCCACGGCGCCTTCGAAATCCCAGTCCCGCAATGATACGTGTGTGCGTGCAAGGGAGAGAGAAAAAACTGAGTAGACGGAACGTTCCGGTTAGGATCTGATCGTGATCAACGCTCGACGCTAAAATTCTTACGTTGCGATCTCTCCTTTCGAGTAACCGAGAATAATGTCCCAGAAAAAAAAAACCCAAAGATTTTTTCATGCAAATTCGTGCGCTCTGAGCGAGTTATCTCATCGAACATTTCCAATTGAATTTTTAGTCGTCAATGACCCCTCTACTTCTACGCCTTAATGTATTTGAGGATACGGAATTTACAGTGCATTACTATTCACGAATAACACAATGCATTACGGGGTCATTATTTCCAATGAAAAATAATTTGACGTCGCGTGCCGGATTTCGTCGCTTATCCGAGACGTCCGAGGAATTCTCTCGCGAACCCGATGCGCAAGAAAGAACCCGTTCTCGCCATCGTTTTTCTACACGGTTCAATGGAAACCATTATTTTCCGGGACTATTATAAAGAACATTGGAATTTATTATTGTGCAACGGCGATGGTGGCACAGTCGTCATTTGTTTCGCCAGTGGTTCGTGTTAATTTATTCGCTTTTTTGTACGCTCGCATTGACACGGGTATTTTCTTTGCCAGGATCGTTCTATTTTTATTGCGGAAGTATTCGTACCTATCGGTTACTCTCTTTCTTGTTTTTCCTCCGGCATGCGCGATTCTTCTCGCGCGGCGGTAAGAAATTGTAACCCGTATATAAGCTTCGAGATTGGTAGGGAGAAAGGAACCAGGGTGAATAGGAGGTGGGCTATGTGAACCTTTGAAACATTCTACACCCTTCGAAGCATTCGTATCGACGTTGCAGTGTGGATGTCCATATATCTGGTGAACGCAGAAGGCCAGGATTCGGACCGATCGGGTGGCTCGATTCTCCTTTTAAGCCAGGCTCCATACACGTACAGGATCGCACATACGAATCGCCGAACGCAAACACAACCGAATCCAGTAGCCTCAATATACCCACAAAGATTCCCAAGTATCTTGATCCTGGAATTGGAGCGACCAAACCCCAGTGTGGAGCAACGAAAGCCTTACTCGTTTCTTCCTCCGACGGTAATACCGCTGAATGCACCCGGAAAGCCTTCCGCTTCAACTTCCTGGGTATATACACGTATACACATTCCCGACGAGCGAATCGTTTGTCTCCGTTAGAATTTCCCGTAAGTACACGTACATGCACACGGACACGTGTACGGCGAGAGATATCCCAACTGCTTGCTTTTTCTTTTTAGCCTATCCACATCTCGAAGGACCAACCGGAAAAAGGTGATGCCGGCGGTTAAATAGCCCGGTAAATAACAGGTCTAATGAACTGCTAGGCCGTGGCTCTCGATCGTGCCCGTTTTTTGGTAGGAATTTTATGATGATAAAGGAACCTTCCACAGCTACGAAAGCTGATAACTCTGTTAGTTACATAACCAGTTGAGAAACTACCAACGTTAATGTCAGATATCAGTTGTTAAGAATAATTCTTTGTTCCACCATGAAAAATTGTTTTGCACGAGTCGTGCAGTTCGTTTTAGTTGATACGCGTTGTTCGGAGTAACCCAAGTGTCTAAGACTGCGCAGGTCTTTCGGTGTGTATTATTACCAAGCTTCGACGGATCGTGTTGTAATTGGCATGCATTTATGATGCTTCAGCGGCTTCGTAGATGACTTATAGATGAGGAAACTTCCTGATCAGATTCATTCGTTGGATAGGAAATAACGGGCAAAAAAGAAAAGAATAAAACGGACGGCATTCAACGTCTCGCCATCGAGGCTCGGAGATTAAATTCTTGTGTCACACACAGAGACCCATCTCGAGTTCCACGACGTCGAGAGTTGGGCACACGATCAAATCCTCGCTTTTCCCTACACTTCAGTGCTCACTGGTAGCAGTGGTTCTTGTCGCGTTCAAGTTGAAAAAACGGGACGCGTAGCACGTGAAAAAGTCCATTCAAGCACTCACGAGTGGAAAAACACTTGAGGTACGACAACCTCCATTCGTAAGTATAATTACATTAAATCTTAAAGATTCTGCAACAATGTTACAATTCGGCAGGCTATTGGACATTGAAGGTCGTAATCTTGGAGCACAACTGGTCAGAAAGTATAGAAACGAATGGCGCCAGTGATCAAACATATTTGAGAAAACTTTTCGACAATGCAATATCTAATCCTTATTAGATGAGAGCAAGATGATGACGCAACTAGGTTATGAAAACTCGTCACTCATTTTGCAAATCGCGCGACACATACGAGAAAAATGTAAAAACCTTTAAACATAACTCATGCGAATGTTTCGATTCTAGGATGCCCGTAAGTAAAATAATACATTATAGCAGTTCTTTTCAATCAAAGGCCGTTCGATTTGAAAACGAATGAGAATAGCCTTCCATATACGGCCATAAAAAACGGTTCTAAACGCGAGAACACACAGGTTTTTAAATGATAGAAAAAGCTCTCCAGGGCAAACGTTTTAGCCAAGTGCGTATGATCCAAGTCTAAATTCACTTACGTCTTAGAATAGCTCGAAACAGACAGTGGTCAGGGAACTTCTGGTACTCACCTGTAACACAAGTGGAAAGACAAATTATTGATTGGACCGTGGTGTACGATTGCGTGGTTAAACGGGAGAAAAAGGAATCAGTACGATAACAAGCAGGATGGTAGGAAAGCTCGTGCAATCAAAAGATCACAGTTCGTTCAACGTCGAAACGCTGTGCATCAACAGCAACAAAATAACAACCGGAGCAACATGGAGCTTTTACTATTGTTCGCCGCAAACTTCAATATTGTTTTTCCACAGAGGCTCCAGAAACTGAAACATTCCACGACAATTGATTTATTATGAAACCGTAAGCTCTACGTTTTTTGCTCCATTTTCAATATAAGTTCTAGCTTGGAATGGATTTCCATTGTCCTTTCTGTGAGCGTTCGGGAGAGCAAAGTTTGCGCGTCCTTCGTCGTCCTCCACTCTGTACGTTGACGGATTCATGAAAGTTATTTCTGTCGTGTTTATTCAGACTTTTTCAACTCGTACCAATAGTACGGAGGTATAGATGTAGGCACGTCAAGGCGGCCAAGCGACTATGATGCTTGGCATTTCAGTTGATACCGGAATACAGAAGTGAGGTCAACGAGCTGGAGAATTTAAGCCGAGTTTTATTGTACCCTTCGAATCGGTTATTTTTCGCTTTTCCTCTACACTATTGCATAACGCGGATATACATGCATATACATGTATAGTCGCGCATACACGTGCTCGGCTTAATTCAGAGGAACGATATGATAAAACAATATCCGTTCACTGTTCCACTCACCTACTACCACTATTCTCCGGGCTTTCGAGTATAATTCCACAAAATTATTCGAAACTCCGGGGGTTTTTCATTTCCCCTGCTTCCTCTCTTTTATTCTAGTTTTCTCGTTTTTCCGAGCGTTTTTTGTTCGTTAAATGCACGAGACGACATGGATTGTGTCTTAAGTAAACGATGCCTAGAGTTTTAGGCTCTCCCCTCATCTTGACCCAAATTCCGTGGCTTAACGATTAAACGAGTGGAAGTACATTATGCGCAGCGCTTAAGAGGTTAGGCTACTGTAAGGATTACGAAAAATCGTTCGTCGCTCGAGGCAACTTTAGTTGAAGAGGATGATTCGACGTATCAATCAGAATCGCAGAGGGAAATTAAACTTATGATCACACTGCTGGAATTGGTAGTCAGACTCCGAATGGCTCTCAAAATTATGATTTTATAAACAGTGTATACCATTTTTTGACATCGAACGAAAAGATAATTAAAATTGTTTACAGTCAATGGACCGTCGACCAAAAAGTTAGCAAAATATTTGGGAATCGTGGATTTACAAGTTTAAATCATGTTGTACATGTTTGATCTTCCAAATAGCTTATTTAATGATAAACTATCACTTAGAAATGTCAATTTTCCACTATCCGTCATAATTGAAGAATAAATTTGACTACATTGGCATGTGCTTGACTAATGTTTTCTTAGTGACTGTACATCTAGTTCACCTGCCGACCATACAAATTTACCAACTTTTTAATTCAACGAATACATCCGGATTATCTTATTATCAACAATAATTATCCAAAAACACAATATACAACGATTTTTTCAACGATAGCTCATTAATTTAACGTTAAAATTAATGTTTAACTATTTTATAACTGCCTAACGTGACAACGCATTCTATTTATTTAAAACTTAACTCGATTATTCGCTTTATCCGAAATCTTGGTGATATAATATTTTCAACATGTCAGGCGATTTAGTTTAATTCGTGTTAAAAGTTTAAGTTTGCCCAACCCATTTTCCCATAAATGGGAAAATTTTCCCATAAATGGGAAAATGGGTTCAATTAATATAAGTACTAAATTATTCAGTGCAAAATTCTGAAATAATTCATATGTTATTATTCTATCAAGATCTATCGTTTCTCAAATTAAAAAAAATTTGACCTTTTTTTTTATCCATCCAGTTATCCCTCAACGAGCCTCGATCTTTTCATCATTTCGATTAATACGATTTTTCTACAGAATCATAAAAATGCTGGACCAGAGTTCTCGAAATGTGCGGCGTCCTTTCGAAGATTTTTATCACACGGAGAGCGGCCAGTGCATGGATAGCCAAAGCGTAAGTATTTGAAGCTGCGAAATAAAGTAAAGTGACAAAAAGGTGGCGAGGGAATGTGATCTCACGATGGCGATGTCTTTGTAGGCATTGCGATCACACACGTTTTCTTGTAGCCCAATGTTTATATGAGACGGTGTAGAAGAGTGTGTATCCCGAACGTATATATATCAAAGAAGAAGCCGGAAGTGCACAAGCAGCTTGACCGGAAGTCGCACTGGGGAAACGTACGAATTGGACGAGACGAAATTTATCGACGTTTCGTGATAGCACTAAACTGAGAGTATCGATAGGATCTTGCTGTCTCTCTCTCTCTCGTTCGTGTTTTCCCATCTTCTACGGAACACACAAACGGCGAAAACCGATAACTTTTCAAACTAGGCCGCTTCTGGACTTCTGGTCTCGTGTCGATCATAAAAATGATTTATTGTTGGTGGCTGTGAAACGTCCATAAAAAACCTGATAATTGTCCCTTCCCTATAACTTGAAGCAAAGAAAACTCTGGTAATATCCTATTCTCAATGACTTGAACAAAAAAAAAAAAACCTGGAAATTTTATCTCCTTAATAAGACAGGATTCTACTTTGACAAAAGGTAAAATTGGAAGAAGGTGATCTTTTGGAACGATCGGAAAGCATTTTGTATGGTACAAGCGTCACTGATTAAGCGTAAGTTGATTGTTTTTGTGACTCTTCCTTTAAAAAAACTTTCAACACATTTGTCTCCAAACTAATGAAGTATAAATATTAAACAATTTTGATTTATAATATTTTTTTTTTACAAAAGCCAGTGAGTCTGCCAAAATTCTTAACCATATTTTGTATCTTGTAAAATGACATTTCAGCGTCCAATCCTTAGCTACGAAACAAGTACGTCTGGGTTGAAGATAAAGGAAGGCAGAACACCAACCGATGATTGTATTCAATGCTTGGGATGTTCCTCATTAAAATCAGAAAAATAAGAGAAATTAGCTAAATTAGAAAAATTATGGGAGGTGGAAGGGTTGAGGTTGTCGAGGAGGGAGAGCAGGGAAAAGTAGTGAGAGTACGGACAGCGTGTAAAGAGTGAAATTCGAGGTGCGCCAAGTGAGGGGTTGGCCTAGCCCCGGGTCGATAACCGGGGTGGGTGCGGTCCTCATCTCACCTTCTCGTCGACCTCCGAGATCTCAGCATCAAGAGCCTCATGCGGCAGCATGTTCTCACGCCTTGGTTAGCGTGTACGTACACGCGCAACATAGGATATATACATTGCTTTGGTGTCGTACGTACCCTCGCTTTATTTGTGCCTTCCGTCTCGTCAGTGAGCTTTACTTCGTCCCATTTCATTTCTGTTGTACGCGAAGCCCAAGTACACACGCATACGCGATACGAATCTCTGGAGAGTACCACGTGAGTTCGAAAAGTTAGTCGGACTATTGAATAAACAATACGCAAAGGCTGCGCGATGAACAATCGTTTTTCGTGTAAAAGCGTGGCCGTTTCAACGTTGAAATGCAACGAAAATAACTTCTTTTTTTCAACCTCTAATTTCCGGTAGACCTAACTTACGAAACGCATAAAGACATTTTTTTAAGAATATGATTCTCAATGCTAATAAAAATAAAAATAAAAAAAATACTTCTCTTTTGAATATTAATCTTTTATTATCAAATATGTCAGCAGCCAATTCCCATAAAAATTATTGTCTTTAAGTAATCGTAACTCTAATAGATTATGACTTAAGTATAGCGTCAAATTTTGTTCGCGATATCAGTCAGAATTTACAAAGTCTAAAATCGTTACTAAAAAACATAAATATGCACTTCTGCAACTTTCATATTTCGTCCGACACGGAGCTCGGTAATGGAAGATGAAATTTAAGGGATACGTTGAAGCGGTCTCTTTTTTTTCGAATAAATACATGTATCGTTGACTTCATTGATAAGTGCCTAGAGGTTGAAAGAAAAAATGAGACAAAATATGCGGTACGTGGAACGCCCATAAGGACGAGCTTGCGGCAATGTACGAGGTGAAACTCGGTGGGCCTTCGACCGCCCTCGTGGGGTTAAACGACCCTGATCCGGATCTGCAAAGACCGTGGCACCAAGAGTGGCGAAGCAGCCCTATAACGATATGGGAGATGAGAGCATTCACCGATAACAGGTCATACAGCGTATAGTCGAGGTATACGTTGCTATGAGTTTACTCATCACTGATCGACCCACTTTTCTATTACGAGAACGTTCACTCTGCTTTACTTTTTCAACCGTTTTCAACATCGATATGTTGTCGTGTAGAAAGTATCACGAAACATTAAATGATGAAATGATGAACAAAAACATTATTCTTCGCCCCGAATTAATGATAGCAGAGTCCACTTTGGGAATGTCTTAGGAAATCCAACCAGAAACCGCAGACGTACAGGGGAAATTGTTTAACCTTCATTTGTCGGAAATGAAAGGTATCTGGAACCGGAAATGTCGTTTTTTTTTTTATTCGTTCTCTTTTTCATTTCCTGTGTTTGCGTAGATTTCATGCCTTCGAAAGAAAAGCTCGCTAATTACCCTCGGGCCTTAGTCTCAACGGAACTACGTCTCGTTTTTCCTTGGGCTTCGTTATCAAAGCTTTTTTTTCATCCGTATCTTTAGGTCTTCGAACGCGTCGCATGCAGCGCCCTCTCTCTACTGCTTGCCGTCGAATAATCGAACTTTAATCACGAATCCACTCGAGAACCGGTCGTATGCGCAACGCGAATGACTTTCAGCTGTCTGACGTATGTTACGCTACACACATATATATATATACAATCGAATCTCGTGGGAATTTATACCTCTGCTATTAGGGTTTTGCTGCAGTTTTCTTGAAAGCTAACAAGGCACTTTTTTTGGCGAAAAAAAAGAACTTTCGCGCGGGTATTGTAAGCAGTTTTGGAGAGTTAGGTTAACGAGAAAATCGAGGCAACCCGAAGTGAAGTGGAACTTTCAAGATGTGGTGCAGAATTGGCAGATTAAAGGTCAGCCTGTGGCTGCAACGATAAACTCGAGAGTAAAACTTTAAATATGTTTTTTTTTTTAATTATGCTGGTGTCTTAAAATTTGTTATACGTATGTGATGTTAGTTTAGGTTTGACGAAAGATTTTTTCACCATTTTTCCGTTACCTATCCTTGAAAATGGAAAAAAAGAATCGGATTTTTTCCTAATGATTGCGATACGATAACAAAGAAGGCTCATCAAAGTTTAACCATTGTTATTTCCCTTAATTTTTCTCTTGAAATTAACTGAGTGCCCAAAGTCAAGATCACCGAATCCTCACATTCAAAGGTCGTTTATGAGATTGATAATAATATTTTAAGTTATGAATATATTTTTATGGAACCTGGTTTACGGTATATTAATAAACGTAGAAATGAATGATCCCATAATTTTTCAATCATCTCCCTATCGAATAGATAATAAAAATGAGTTAATAATAAATTGATCATTTGAATTGATTCAAATATAAAGTGAATGTTTTAACTCTTGGGTGTTGAATTGAATAATAATAAATTTACAAACTGGATGATCGGGTTTTCACTGTAGATCAATATCTTAACATAAAAGTGGAATAAAATATGCAGAAACGTTGAATTTGTGACGATGGTTGAGTACGAATACTGTACACGGGTGAAGCTGTAGGAGGCAAAGCACGCGGGAGCGTGTTAGAAGTGGGAAATGTGCCTTGAATATTTAGCAAAGCGTAAAAAGTCGGGACGTAAGCTGATCCGACTCTCCCTTTGGTCTCATGATACGATAAAGTTCTCGTTTGTTGCCGAGACCGATGACCTAGAAGGGAAGACGCGAGGGAGCATTTGCATTCGTCGAAGCCACTAAGAATCCGAAACCAATCGACGTCGTTCGTCGACCTTTTCATTCCCCCTTTGTCAATAGTACTCCCTCGATCTTTGCTATTGAAGTACAATCAAAACAACTTCTTTGAACTCCGGAAATCAGAAAAAGATTCGATCGATGTGTAAAAAAACGTTATTCCACTATTCGCGCTATGATTTTAAAATTGTTGAAGTCGATTTTTATTAATTTTTCATTTATTCATTTTTATTAATTCCTTTATTTACACTTGTCATTCATTTTGTTTATTTATTTATAACCCATATTTTATTTTTCATAAAGTCATTTGTTCTCCGTTTATTTTGCGATGTTCATAATAAATATTAATAATCATTAATAACATCGAAATTAGACAAGAAATATGTGACAATCGCCGATATTCGATCATCAATGTTGGTTAAATAAACTAGTTAAATATGATTACCCATATAATTAATTGATTTTCTTTCTTTATATTTTTTTATTATAGTCTTTAAAAGAGAAAGACGAGTAAGCAACAATACCGCATAACGATGAGACAGATGTCCTGACAATAGTATCATTGGAGTCGAACGTACGTCTCGATGGATAATGCGCTATGCGCGCCGAGTCTGGTAAGTAGTACTAACCGAACGTGCTCAGACAAGGGACGGAAACTGCGCGCAAAACCGTCGATATGGCAGAACGCGTTTTTCGCGAGCAACTTTACCCCCGGTGCATCCATTTGTGCTCACCAAGATAACTGCCGTAAACACCCAACGAACCGTTTGATGGTCTTTCAATTTTGCGCATGCGCCATTTTTGCTGGCGTTGAATTTTGAGTTTATCGGTCAAAATTTCTTCATCCTGCTATTGCTACAGTGGTGATCCATTCGTGTCACGGATCCATTCGATAGAATACATATATTTATGATTAACAATAAACTAATCTATATACGATTTCTGTGCCAGCAGAAGCAGAAAAAATGGTACTTTTTCAAAATATTTTCCACAAGGAGGCAAAAAGATATTTCGAAATAGAAATTTGAGTCATAAAAAAAATCGATCAGAGATAAATTATTTCAGCTTCGGATCAGAAATAGCGTAAATCTGAACAGAATGAGGTCAGGAAAAAAGGATCAAATATTGTTGAACGAGGGATCGGGATGTACACTTTTCGAAAAATTCTAAACTAATTGAGGATCAGAGATAAAAGGAGAATCGCGAACATAATTAATTGAGGCGAACGAAGTTGAAGTTGATTCGATTGAATGGATTTTAAAACCGAATTATTCTCAAATGATCTATAAAACAGTGAACCACATCGAATTAATTCGATTATTCAATAAGAGACAATTTCCTTGAATGAGGTTGAATCAACCTCCCGGAAAAACAGAATTTTATCCATTCCAGCAATTTAGAGAAACTGGCCAGTTTAATCTGTTGTACTGGCTTCCCCTCGGTAAGATATTATATTCGAGCAGAAGTGAGGGAACAAAAATTACTTCGCTATCCCGGAAGCAAGAGATCCTCCGGGCTGAACGACGAATCCATTTGGTAATGAAAAAAGCCTGTGCTGGATAAATAGAGAATTCCAGCGTTGGGAAAAACATCGCTGTACAACCGTGCAGAGGTGAAATGAAAATCGATAGAACGTCATTTAATATGCAGTTAAGATATATTTAGCCGGGTCAGCACGACTCAGTAACTCATTTGAATCAGGCATTCACCGTTTCTCCAGAGTTGCGGTGGACCGCGCGTTTCAATCTTAATTCATGGAGAAATTGTCATATTTTTTTCAAATTGTCATTTTTTTTCGCCACCGCGAAAAATTATCTTAACATTCTTCAAACACGACTAATGAAAAGGTTCAGCAAAGTGGCGTAGTTTTATAAAATAATTGCTTGTTGATCAAATCGAGCGTCGGTTACGAAATTGGAAGGACAATATAACAATAAAAAGTCTCAAAAATTAAATTTCTAAAGAGAAAGAATGTTCACAGTGAAGAAAATATTCACACTGGATTGCCGCAAGAAAAAATGATCTCTCGTAAAGAGATATATACTGAGCTTCTAGCAGAATCAAAACTACTCAGATTCGCACAATGATGTTGGTACTTATGAACGTTAATAATAATAAAATAAATATGAACCCTGCGAAAAAGAATTGCAGCAAGAGGAATACGCTGGAAGACATCACCGTTGAAAATGAAAAAAAAAAATAGAGTATACCTTGGATGCACCGGAAGTCCGTCTAGTCAACTTGGAAGTTTTGTGTGTTTTCGGGAAAAGCGCCTGCGGCAAAGAAATTCCATGACAGTTTGAATTATTCAACGTCGAACGAAAATTGCCCCCTCCGACCGCTATCTGGATGCGGTGTCTTCGGTGTCGGGAAACCTGGCAGTATAGATATCAACTTCTCGTTGCAATATACCAGCAAATTACGACGCGACTACGACAACGACGACGACACGGTGGAATTTTATTGACTGCGCAGACATCGCAAAATTTTCGTATTTTCTCAACGAATATATTAGAGACAGGGCGAACATAATGACATTTCTCTTCAGTTCGGAGAAAATTTGTTGTTTCCAGGGGGTCCAATATTCGCCCAGTTTCTGTCCGTTTCCAAATCTGCCTCAAGCGCCTTAATTTTTCTTTTATCAACACGCGCCCCGTACGCGAATTCGGCCAGGAAGTCTCGAGTTTTCGGGTGAAGAATCGTGGCAGGACAATTGGCGGAGAAAGAGAAAAGAAACGCGTAGTCTCGTCGCAACGTAAACACAAACGTATATGTACGTGTGTCAACCGATGCTCACATATATATAGGTAGTGTATACATTCCAGGCAAGCTATACGAGATATCAATATGAATCCAACGCCATTATTTAAGTTAGGCAAAAACCTTTTCCACACCCATTGAATCTCTATAGCATATAAGAAGCTCACGCTACGACCTTTTGAAATCTCGTGATTCTTGAGACTCCGGAAAAGAGGCCAAGGTAGACGAACATTTTTTTTTCTATTTTACATTTTCCGCTGATTACGAATATCATAAAGTTTTTCTCGAAAGCATGGAACGAAGCAAAGAAAAACGTGTTTTAAGGTATTTTTTACGATTTTTTCATAGGAATTTTGGGTTTTTGGGGAAATTAATGGTAGATTCGTGTTCAGGGGACAAAGTTACATCGAAGTGGACTAATAAAAAAAATATTAAAAATCAAAAATTTTTTTCGATTTTTGGGCAACATACGTTTTTTCACTAAATCATCGATAACTTTTTTTCCTTTAGGGTTTGGCACTCCACTCTGTGCTCAATCTCTTCGTTGTGATTTTGTCTTCAAAATCTTTTTTTAATAATTAAAATCCGATGATTTTTCGATTTTTGGCAGAATTTCAAAGTTGGACCATCGATTTTTGCAAATTTTTCCATACA
>JAPYZI010001014.1:0-38177 GCA_030523105.1 Ophioninae sp. A BG-2022a | reverse complement strand
TATTTTGCCCAAAAATCGAAAAAAATTTTTGATTTTTAATATTTTTTTAATAGGTCCTTTACGATGTAATTTGATCCCCTGAACACGAATCCACCATTCGTTTCCCCAAAAAACCAAAATTTCTATGAAAAAATCGTGAAAAACTGTTAAAAACACGATTATCTTGCCGTGTGCGGTGCTTTGGACGAAATTTCGATTACATTCGTCGAATGGCCAATCGAAAATTTTCAGCTGATTAGAAATATGCCCGTGTGTTTGTCGAAAGTACAAAATTAGATTGGAAAAATGCAAAAAACCTTTGCGGTGGTCGTTCATAACAGCTGGCCGCTCGAGACGCCGCCAGGCGGCAGTTTCGGTCGCAAAATAATTGTTTTCAAGCCGCTCGTAAGAACCGTTCTTCCATGTACGTTTGACTTCGTTGGCAACGTCCAAAAAATTTCGATTGCGTTCGAGAGTCCCGCGTTCGTGTGTCGTGAGAGGGCGAAAGAGTCCGCGAGAGTTTGCCTGAAAAACACGAGCGACCGCACTCGAAGAACCTCCTGACCCGCTAAAAATAGCCGGAGTAGCTTCATTACCGACTCGCGGCGATATCTTCGCGGAGTCCTCGCTTCGAGAGGGGTCGCTTACGGACCGGAAAGAGGGCCACCTTTCTCGACCCTCGCTCTGTCCTCTTTCGTCATCCGAGCTAGAGATTTTGTAAACTTGATTTTTTATTTGCCCTTTGACGGAACCCTCGACCCTGATGGACCGGCCGTTTTCAGTTTTTATCCATTATCGTCTTTAGAACTATTAATCAATTTCTCCAAACGGGAAATTCAATTTCGGGTTATCGCTGATTTATTCCATTTTCGGTTATCATTGATTTATTCCATTTCCGGTTATCGCTGATTTATTCCATTTCCGGTTATCGCTGATTTATTCGATTTCCGATTATCGCTGATTAATCTTCGTTAGAAATTCCTTGAAATGCGATAAATTGGATTTTCCAATATGTCTCGATTCGATGAAGCTGTTAATACAATTAATTTTATCTCGCCCAGGTGAAGCAGCAGAAAATCGTACGCGATGCCGGGGGAACTTCGAAACGCCCGGCAGTCGTCATTTCCGGTTCCGGCAAATCGAGGAAATACGCTCTGCTCAACGGTCGCAAACGACGCGCAGGTATAGCATTCTCATTTTCTTTTTTATTTTTCATACGGTATATCGATTATCGATTAATTCGATAATTCATGGCTCGTTGATTGACAAGAGGCAGAGTCTTGAGAAATAAAAAACGATATATCTCGACGTCAGTGACGTTGAATATGTTTCACTCGAATTTCGCGAATGAGACAATGAGTTGTTGTACGAAGAGAGGAATTTCGGATGGACGTACGCAACGCGTTGTTATTTATTCTTATCACGAACAAAAAATCTTCGTGGGTCAACGAATTACTTGATTGATGGTCGAGAAATTTGGAGATTAATTTCATTGTCTTTGTACTCGTTTAATTGTCTCACGATTGGATTAAAAATCGAGTTTGTTTTGTGATTTTTAGGTATGTTTGGGTTTGTTTGGGTTACGTTTCGATTACTTTTTATGAATTTTCGACACATTAAATCGTTTAAAATCATTCATTTCCATTTAACTAAAAGATGAAATCGATTTAATTGATTTTTAACAATTAATTCATTGTAAACAAATTTTTATGCAAAAAATAGTTAATTTGCAAATGAAGATTTTATTTAAACTAATATTGTTAATAATTCAGCTCGAAATAATTACGAGAATATTATTTATTAATCTTTATTCTATGTATTTTACTATTATAGTTGGATTTATTTGATTTTGTATAATGAAATTAAATGAAGTCCGATTCTTTAATCGGTTAATTCTCTCTCGGTCAATCCTTAATCAACGAGCGGATTTTCTGCGGCAATTTTTTATTCGTATTAGCGGGGCTCGAGCTCTCGAGCGGTCGCGTTGAGTTCACCCTTGAGCAGGGATTTGCGGGAAAAATCGATTTACCCCGGGAATGACAGGTACTCGTATTAAATTCGTGATCCCCGTTTATTTTTCACGATGCCTTGACCCACTCAGATAAGATTCTCGTCCTTAATTATCGTTCGCATCCGAAACTACTCGACTGGATTTCACGTTCGCAAAAAATCTAATTCTTATATTCAAATCGAATATTGATTTGTCAAAATAAACAAAATTTCGTATATTTAACAAACCCAAACGAATTACGGAAATTCAAACTATTTGAATTTCAAATTTAATTCGACTTTCGAATTTTTTTTCTGAGCGGTCACCCATCCGAGTAGTGGATCGCCAAAATTAGCGACTCCGTTAGTCACACGAGTATCCAATAATAACGATGGAATTTTAATTTCAGTTTTGAGGATGCTCTCCCAGAAACGGTCCGAGTCTGAGGCGGAGGGGGAACCGGAAGGCTCGAAAATCGGTGATGAAACGCGAAGCGAGAACGGGGCTGTGACCCCTGGGAGTTACACGAACGGCGACGGTTCCAAAGAGTTTCTGTCGACCGGTCGAACCGGACGTCGAAACGCGATGCCCGATATACTCGGACATCACGCGGACACCGGGACTGCCGATTTGTCGACGAGACTCGAGGCACTCACAACCAAGCACGGTTGGTACTCTTCGACTTCCGGAAACTCGTCGAAACATCATCTAGATGTAGAAAATCAATCTAATTTCACGAATCATCAAACTCAGTTTTCTAACAAGCATTTACATTTTTTTAAAAATAAAATCGAGGATCAACTTTCGTAGAATTAATGAAAGAAGAGCATGATGCTTTTATTCAACGTTAAAAGTGTTTCATCACTGAGAAATCTTTGATCGAACAATTTCAGCATTCGAGAAATTGTGAAATAATCAGTTATCCATACCTGAATTTTTTCGTTTAAATCCTAACTTCAAATTTCGTTTTCCAGACGAGCCGGGAACGAGCGGTCTCGGTCGTGGTCAAGTTTCGCCATCATCGCACCAACAGATGGGCTGAAGGATTTCAGCGGTAGCGACAACGAGTATTAAACGAAAAAAAAACACACACACACAAAAAAAACAGTGAAGACAGAAACGGCCTGGAACGTTCGATAATCTCGATGGTGAATAGTTAGCGATCCTCCCGAACGCGAATGAATATCGTTGAAAAGTCAGATCCGTAACGTAACGATATGAAATAAAATACGGATAAAGGCGTGGAAAAATCCCATTACGGACGAGAACAATACCGGCTCGTGGGATCCAAGAAACTTCGAGGAACGACGAATCCCGTCTCGTTTGGAGACTTTTGGATAACGAGTTTTCTCCTCGCTTGAAACCCCAACGATCAACGTCTCGCCGCCTTGTACAGTGTGATATAAGGAGTCCGGGTTGAATACGCGGATACGCGTCTCCGATTCTTTCATGGACTATTGGATCGCGAGGGAATATTTCCTCGACGTGTGTTGCGACGAATAATTTTTTATTTCATTTTTTTATTATATTTTTCGACGAAAGAGAGGGGCGAAGGAATTTTCGGAAGTAGTTCGACACTAATCCGAAATTTGTTTCGTTTTTGAAAAAAAACGTTCGTTTCGAAGAGAAACAGAGATGGAGCTCTGATGGGAAGAAAGGTTGATAGAGATTTGAAGTTCTCTAATCTCCATTCTAGTTGTAAAAGTCCACAATTGTGGCACTTGTCAAAGTGATATTCGATATTCCCGCAACGAATCTTTGCCGATTTCAAATTGTTCGATCTCTCTTCTTCATTTTTCTTTTTTTACATAATTTGTAATTCGAACTAAGATCTGTCCCGTCTTGCTTTTCGTTTTTTTTTTTTAAAGTTTGGGGATAAAAAACTTTGTCCCAGTGGCCTCGCAGGAGTGCCTATCTATTATTATCCACCGGCAGATGTTTCGTTTCGCCCCGTTCACTCTCTTCTAACCTTTAGCCGTGTAAATATAAATTAGAGCAATTAGAAGGATAAAAATGGAATATCGATTCCCAATTGCACTCTTCGATGTTACGAAAGGAATTGATATCACGTGACACCAGGATTTAACGAATCCGTAGGCTTCAGTAGGAGAGGAAACGGGAGGATGGCAAAAGCGAGATGGGATGGTTAATCGATGCCCCGTCAAACGAGCATTTCCACTCGATGTACTTTTAACTTCCTGTCTTTGTTAATCGCTAAACTCAGCGATGGGTGACCTCGTTGATTCTCGCCCCAATAATTATCCGTATCGATAATTATTGTTCCCTCACTTTTTTTCTTTTTCTTCGTATCTTTTTTCCTTATATTTTTTTGTTTTTCAATTGCTTGCTCGACAGCGAGTTTGTCAGTTTTATTCGATTAGACAACGGGAACAATGAGGTATTCAATGATAGACGGATACGAATCCGGTTTTGTACGCGTCTGAGAAATCTGATTGGATTTCATACCCGCTCACGTATATGTGTCCGTAGATAGATATCCAGAGTCATTTCGGGAAATGTCGATTTTTCATTTTTTTTCGTTTTAACGTTCGTCGCGTTTTTACGAGACTAAACTTCGTATTGTCAATTGACGCGAGATAGGATAGTGGACGGAAGTAGAAACTGCGCTCCGAAAATCGACGCGATTTAGGATCGAACGTTGGTTTTTTTTTGGTGAAAAAAGATATACTTATGTGTATGTGTGGAAAAACGAGGGAGAGAGAGAGAGATATTGATAAGATTACGCCTTAATTAAATTTTAAGAGCAAGAGGGAGAGGAGGGGTTCGGAGAAATAATTGTATTAAATTTAGAAAAATTCGATTTCTCGTGATTATAAATGTGTTTAATTAATACGACGCCTGAAGGGCTTAGACTTTGTCGCAGCATTACATGACATTTTTCAGACATGACATCCGTTAGATAGAATTTTGTTTTGTTTTTTTTTCAATGTGATAAAAGACGGGAATCGAATATTTTCATTCGCTTGTCAATGGAATGAAATTAACGACAGTATTAATTATTGTTGATCTTTTAGATTTTTTCTCTCTTTCTCTCTCTTTCTCTTTTTTGTACCTCTTGGACTTTTCGTGACGAATCGTCGAGAGAAAAACGTGTTTGAGTGAAGCATCCGAAATGCTGTAGGAATGTTCACGCACCGATTGAATTTTTCATCGTGACTCTGTGACGACGAAAACGAAAAAAAACAAAATAGTATTTGATAATTTTTTTTGCGATTATCGCGTTCGAAGTTTCTCGGTTACGATTCTAGTCAATAATCGTGAGAAGGAAGTTCAATTACGAGATCTGATCGAGATTGCCAATTGTTGCAGTTGTTTTCTTAATTGTATAAAAACGAAGAAAAAAAAATCACATTAGGAGGAAGTTCGATTCGTTGGAGTAAGAGGGTTTTGGGACTTACGTTTGGAAGGAGAAATACGACGTTGGACCTTCGAGACGGGAATTGAAGGAAGTGTATTTTCTTTTTCTTTTGGATCTCGACGTGTTTTGCGAGAAAAACTGCACGAAGATCGCCAATGATGAAATACAAACACGTATTGTTCGAGTGTATCGACGCGTAATAAAACTGTTATATTACAAATGAATTTAACATCCCCAATTTCATGGGTTCCTGCGCCTTATCAATTCTGTTAATTATTATTTAATTAATTATTTTTTTAGAGTTATTATTTTAATTATTTTTGTAAATAATTAGTCATTATATTTTTATCATAATTGTTTATATTTCTTAATTAATTTTTTTGACGAATTTTGTTATCGTTTTTGGAAAAAATTATGAATAATTTTTGTAAATAATTATTTCTTTCTTTTGTTTGATTAATTTTTTTATCATTTTGCGTTCAATGTTGCTCAACATTGTTTCTATTTTCACAGGATTGGAGAAAAGTCACAAATTTATAATTTCCAATGGTAATTCGGCTGATCTTGGTGACCAAGGACAATGAAGTAGGACGATCACCAAAAATTCTGCAAACGGATCTCCATCTGCTGGATTCCCAATACAAACCTGATGAAGAAAAAATATCGTTAAGGAGAAACTTCTTCCAGTGATTTTCACACGTGGTAAAAAATTCCGATATATTCGAGACCGGGGGATTTCGAGTCCGAGTCCGGTGGATTTCGCGGTGGACATTTTTTTTAGCGAGATAAAAATATCTCCGTGAGTTTGAATATCCAAATTTTCGTTTCGATAAAAATTAAAATGTTATCGAATTTGCCATTTTGATCTCATTGACATTCGATGGGATCGTGCGATCGGGCGATTTCGTTACAAAGCTAATAACGGTATTAGAAGCTGATAAAATGCTGTCAGGGGCTTGAAAATATTGACGAATAATGTGGGAACGGTGAGTACACGGGATTGACACTTGCCATCTGTTCTTATCGTTTCCCCGTCGATAAAACGTCGATTTATCGTTTTTTCTTTCCGAGCTTTATTGAATCGCTTTATCGATGTACGGGGCGTTCCAGTCTACTTGATTGAATCTTGTTCTTTGGAACGATCCTAAATTGGAACACCCCGTACATTGAAACGTCATCTTCTCACTGACATTATTAAAACTCCGTTCTGATCGACGTACTTATTGTTAGTTGCGAATAATGGCTCTTCATATCCGTTGTCCAGGTACGAGAGACACGAGTTCTGGAATAATGCGAGGACAACGGGGAAGTTTCACTCCCCCACCCCCCAACCTCCTCTTCGTTCACCGATGAAACCAGCAGCGTATCACCTCGCGTTCTCCATCGTTGAGCAACTCACGTCGACTACGATACAAAGACACGTTCGACGCCCATTATTGGAATCCTATTTGACTCGAACGATTCCAGACCACCACTGAACTAACGTATGAAACTCAGCCAAACGCAATTTCGATTTAATTAGTAAATGGAGAAAAAATAAATGTCCTCGAAACGGAATAGAATTCCAATTTTGAAAATTAAACGAAAATACATATAATAATAATAAAATAATTCTTGGATGAGTTGGAAAAGATTTTTGGACTTTTTGGATAAAATCTTGGATTTGCATAACTTTTCCCTAGGATGAAATTTCACGATCCTTTATTTTTCGTTCTATTTCGAGATATTTATTTTTCGCGGAGTTATCAGTTGATCGGACGCTCGATGCGAGGGAGCTTAATATTTATGCACATCAAAGCACGTTGCACGAAGTGTGTAAACGTACAGAGTTGTGACTCACTGTTTACGCGGCGAGTTTAGTTAAGCTAGCAAAATCAATTATTCACAGGGATGTCTAAATCAATAGTGACGTAACGATATGCTGTTGCACTTGTTTATTGTTCTATTATACCCAGCGGAATTTAGCGTTTCGAAAGTAACAGTTTTACTCTTGGAATTTCTATTGAATTCTAAGATATTCAACTTCAAGTGTGAATGAATTCTTATTGATTTCCAAGTCATTCAATTTTAAGTGTGAATGAATTTTTATTGAATTTCAAGTGTGAACAAATTCCCATTGAATTCCAAGACATTGATATTGAATTAAAAAAAAAAAAACAGAAAAGTTCAATCCAGTTTTAGCGCGACTAAAAATATAATTTTGTTTATTTGTTTTTTTCAGCGGACTTACCCCTTAATTCGCGGTCAAGTGCGCATCTCGTGACGGCGACATTATCGCGTTCGCAAACACGTTGTCATTCACGATTGTGGAACCCATGTAATTTTACATGTCGAGCGAGATTAATCGCGCGATGAGGCGAGCCAACGTGAACGTATACGTGTTCCCAGGGATGAAAACAATCCCTCGATATCCCACCGCTCGGGCCCGCTCTCCAGTCGATTTTCAACTTCGTCCACTCGCAGAGAATTAACAATAGCCACTGCGAAACACTACCCTCGATCGTTACTTCGAAATTCGTTCTGACGTGATAACAAAAAAATGGAAACGCGAATGAAACGTTAATTACTGATGAAGGGCCAGTGGGCGAGGGATATATAATTGCGAAAAGGGTCGAGGCAAACTCGGGAAAATCGTGGGATGGACGTCGATAAGAAACCATTATTTATTTGACATTCGTTATTGGTGACACGTGAAATTGCTCGTCGATAGAGGAAAATAATATTTTAATTATATATTCGTTTAATTTGAGTGACGATTAAATTTTATATTTTATAAAAATCAAATAATTTAAGTTTTTTTATTAATTTTTATTTTCGTTTTGGCATTGAATAATATTAAATTAAGAATATTTGTGTTAATTTAATAATAATTAAACGTGGACTATTATTAAATTAGTTCATTTCCTTCTTTATTTATTCGAAGAATCAAAATTTTATTTTGTTATTCAATAATGAAATCAATAATCATTAAAAAACATTTAAAAAATCAATAGTTTATCAAGGATAATAATATTGATAATACCTAATGAACAAAAAGAATATTAATTATTAGTTGATTAAATATTAGTAATAAATTATTATCTTTTACTTGTAATTTTTTTTTATTACTTATATATTGATCGTAAACTTTTACGTTTTTTTTATTACTATAATATTGATATTCTGTTTTCAGGAATTTTCGGAGCGAGCGACCATACGAGATTCGTCGGTCACGTAAATCAACGAAAAAAAAAATGGTAGTAATGAGTTCTTACCAAGTGGAGGATAAACGAGCCGAGACGCGACGTAGTCCAACCCCTTTATGGATGCTCGGCCAAGAATATTCATCCCCCTCGTATCGAGTGACGCAAGTATTCGCGGCGCACTTACTTTTCGCTAGCTAACCAACCGTGAACCGTTCCTTTTCTTCAGCCTTTCCACACCTTTTCTTTTATCCCTTCCCGACTCTCGATACTTGAGCGGAAAAATCACGGAAGCGAAACGAACCGATCGATCACGACGAATTTATAGTCGTAACAAGTTTCTCGCACTGTGTGCAACAATCGAGAATCTCTGACCTCGTCACACTTTTATCGTCGCCTTCCGATCGAAGACAAAAAAAAAGAAGAAAAAAAGATAATTTTGCGGAATAATCCGCGGAAAGATTTCTTCTTTTTTTTTTTGTTCGAGAGGGACAGGTACACTTTCCACGTGTTTGACGACGCATCCTCCCGATGTTTTTTTTTCCTCTTTCCGATCCACTCTAAGCTTTTGTAACCGACGTGTGATAATGCACGGAATAATACTCCGGAATAACGAGGCTCTCATTCACAACTTTGCACTCGACGAAACTCGTCGTTCAGTCGAGCCTCGGACTTCCGGCCAGGAACAAACCACACAATAAATTCCTCGGGAGAATTTCTTTTTTTTCTTCTCGCTGAGGAAAAAAAAACAAAAAAGATTGCAACCATCGGAAAAAAAACTTGTATTTTTATTGAAGCTGATATTGTCTCAAAGCTAAATCCAAATTCGCGATGTTTATAGAAATCCATTGGGTCCCATTTTCTTAACTACTTTATCAACGCTGATAAATAATCATTTTATTTTTCGACGACGTCACGCGTGTACGACCTGCAGAGTAGCCGAGGCGAATTCGCGACCGGGGAAGTACGCGAAACTGAAGACCGACGTGCTGATAACTGATAGTGAGTCGGGTGATCCTTTCGTCGCGAATTATCATTTACGTCACTTCCCACAAATAGGATTTTTAAAAAATTACATTTATGTACATTGTCAATAGATAAATTATTCATATTTATTGTTATTTGTTATTATTTATAATTATAATTAATAATCATTTTATTAATTATAAATATAAAGAACAGTGAATATGTAAAAAAGTATTCTCCTTTTCGTTTTGCTGCTTTTTTGAATTATAATTATTTCTTTAAATAATTTAGATTCTATAAAGTAATTAGACAGAAAAATTCAGGAGTATTGACATCAAGTATGTAATTAACGAAAACGTTGAATAATCCACAGTGACGACCCCCGTACTGACGGCGACCGGAAACTTCGTGCAGTCCGCGGACAGTCTCCACGCCGCGCTCAGGCCGATTATTACATTGGCACAATGTTTCTCTATTTTTCCTGTGAGCGGTGTCAACAAGCCGGACGCATCTTACCTCAGGTATCTCCACCGGAAGTTTCCACCATTTTTCTAAAGTCGAAAATAACGCGTTGAATAAAAAACAATGAAAAAAAATTAATCAATTAACAAATATAGATTCACTTGGCGGAGCTTCAAGATTTTGTACGGTTGTTTGTCGTTGCTGAGCTCGATCCTTCTCTCCACTTGCAGCGTATTGCGCCTGATTTCGACCGGTATATCCTCGCCGAAAATGAGTGAGTTTTTAAATATTACATTTTTTTTGCGACGACACGAAAATTTAGGTAAAGAATAAATTATTTCGAAGCTTTAATTATGATGATCGAATTAATTAATGTTTTTTTGTTTTTTTGTAATTAAGCAACCGTCGTCTTTATGGGAACTTACTTAGTGACGAACATTCTGTTCCTTCGTCTCGCGATGCATTGGCCGAGATTCGCTTCCTACTGGGAAAAAGTTGAACGGGAATTGGCGCCTCGTCATCGTCGAGCATCGAAACTGAGCCTTGCCACGAGATTCAAGATCATTACGGGGGTAATAATGACCCTAGCTTTGAGTAAGTACAACGGTGACGCGAACATTTTTCTTTTCAAATTCAAACTGTTAAACAATTTACTTTATATCGATAAGAATTAATGATTTCAAAATAATATTTGTAATCATTTCTTTTATCTCCTGTTTTAATTTATTTAGCTTACCAATGAGAAAACTGATTTTCTTTTTTTATTTTCCAGTCGAGCACGCCCTGTCAATTATATCGGCATACGTGAGCGCCCTTAAGTGCGCCGCCCTTCGAGGAGACACCGACATAGTAGCGACGTACTTTCAGTCACAATTCCCGCAGGCAAGTTCGTTGAAAGTCTGGAAAAAAAATTGGATACGAATTAATGAAATAAAAATTGTGAACGACGTGTTGTATTTATATTATATTTGTTCAGGTTTTCAGCAGGACCGCGTACGCTCTCTGGAAAGGAATAATCGTCCAGGTGAGCAACCTTCTCAGCACATTTTCGTGGAACTTCATGGATGTCTTTCTGATCCTCCTAAGCAGCGCTCTGACCGATCAGTTTCGTATTTTGAACAATCGCCTGTACGCCGTTAGAGAAAAGGTTCGTTAGGACTTTGAGGTTTTAATTATCCTAAATTAGGATAATGATTATGATACATCGTTTCTCGTAAAAATGAGAAAATTTTCACGTCTCTTGGTGTTTGTCCTTCGCTGATATTCGTAACGATACAGAATTGTCTCGTTGTGAAGGCGATGCCGGAATGGTGGTGGGCCGAGGCAAGAACTGACTACAATCGGCTCGCGTCTTTGACCAGACGCGTCGACGAACACATATCCGGTATCGTGCTCCTCTCCTTCGGGACGAATCTTTGGTTCATCTGCATTCAACTCCTCAACTCCTTCAAGTATTTATCCAAGAACGTGTTTTTTCCTTTTATCATTAACGGAATTACGGGAATTCATTTTCCGTGGCAGAAACGTCCCCAGTTCGCGATATTAGTGTATTGGGATGATCGAATTTGTTCTTGTTGAGACTTCGAATGATTAAAAGTTAATCGCCCTTTTTAAATTTCTGATATAACATTAATTTTACCAAAAAAAACCAGCTAGATCTTATTTACCATCCCAATATAATCAGCGAGTTTTTTTCGAACCGATTTACCGTGTCGTCGTTATAACAGTGGTCTCTTTTTGTTTCCAGTCCGTTGCCAAACATCGTCAAGACCGTTTACTTTTGCTTCTCCTTTGGATTTCTGCTTTCACGAGCCTCCGCGGTTTCTCTCTACGCTGCCGCCGTTCACGACGAGTCCGTCCTACCCGCACCCATTTTGTACGGAGTTTCCGGTTCCAGCTATTCCAACGAGGTAATTCGTCTTCAACAAAAGGCAACCGAACTGATTCGACCTGGCTGATAATTCCGTGATCAATAATCGCGTTTGCTCGATCAGGTAGTAAGATTCCTGATGCAAGTCACCACCGACAACATTGGCCTTACCGGAATGAAGTTTTTCTCGATCACGCGCAGCCTCGTTCTTACAGTAAGTACCTTCGTAAGTACGATTCGGCTAATATCGATGTTAATACCTTAGCCACCCTAGAGCCCTTAGCCGTTGTACAAGAATAATGATAATGATTTTTCCGTGCAACGATTAACGATTCGATGTCTTTTCCACCCCAAAAAAAAAAAAAAAAAAAATAACAGGTGGCTGGAACGATCGTCACATACGAACTTGTCCTCGTCCAGTTCAACGGACTTCAAGCAGTCAATCCATCAAACATAACTCACGCATGCGAGGTGAAGTAGACGACGCCTTTCTTGAAGACAGTATACCGTCCGACCAAAAAAAATGATTTTTCTCTACACTATTTTCGTGCTTGGATACGATACGGGTTTCGATTGCAATCGGTTTTCTTGCGACTCGAGCACTTCGACGAACCCTTTGCTTCAAACCCTATCCTACTTGCGATTCCTCAAGCATTTTTTTCACGTCCGAAATCAAAAATCCATACATCCGAACCTATTTTTTAATTGCTCAAATAATGGAACGAACGTTTAGCGAATCTTGAGAAATTAAAAAATTCTTTAGAGAATTTTTAAATTATTCAATGAAATCTCTAAAGAGTTTTTTAATTACGCGAGCAATAAAAAAGTCTACAGGTTTTCTTATTGCAATTAATTTAAATTTGATTTCTAATTGCAATTCACTTTTTTTCCAATTGCCTAAAGCACTTCCCATTGACTTGCAACGTGCGTTGATTTGAACTCTGACCCACCGAACGTGTGCGAAGTGTTGATACTTTTCTCGAGTTTTTCTCTTCCGCAAGTAATGTCGATCGTAAATCGAATTTTTGGACTCGTTTGTTCTTGTTCTAGTTGGACTCCGGGGTATGACGACCCATCAATGGGGTCTCTGTGTGTCCTGTATTCTTAATATTAGCGATTAGTTCGCCTAACTTACAAACGCGACC
The DNA here is from genome assembly GCA_030523105.1 of Ophioninae sp. A BG-2022a. NCBI lineage: Eukaryota > Metazoa > Arthropoda > Insecta > Hymenoptera > Ichneumonidae > Ophioninae sp. A BG-2022a. The sequence continues at coordinate 25,204 of JAPYZI010001014.1, read as the reverse complement.
CACGTGTAATACTTGTTGTACATCAGACGAGTTAACCGATTATTGCGAGTCCGCTGTCATCAAGGTTCGTTTCATTCTTGAATTTTTGCCTCGCGGAAGTCTACGCGTTTGGCAACAGCGATGCGGGCGGTATCGTCTCAATTTTTAACGAGCGATAGAATTACGAGGCGTTTTGTGCTAAGTAATAATAAAACATCAAGTTATTATTGGAGCCAGTCTGAACTTCTTCCAAGTCCAATAGAATTCCATTTCCTCCCAATATTTTGGGATACAGTTGCGATAATTAACGAATTATTGATTTTCACGAGTCACAAATTTGGATTTCTTCACGTGACTGAGATTGGAGGACCAGTCATGCGCGGTCGACGTGTAACCTTGGCAACGATGAATGTTGATTGGGCTATGACGAACAGTTTGGACACCAGTGATAACTAGGATATTACAAGAGGATCAGGAAATCTGCCATGTGAAAATCTCCACGAAGACACTGGTGGAACTCCGTGGGTTTGCCGATCAGAGCCAGCTTTGACGTTTGCAGGAATATTGAGTTGATCCATTTCTGGACTTTGGTGATGATTGCTTCTGCAGAAGTTCGATCATTTGTTCATGAGCGTTCGTGTATTTCGCAGGCAACGTTAGCCAGATGGAAACGAATTACAGATCAAACGTATCAAAATGGTTGCCCACTTCGAATTCTGTATTGGAGAAGTGGTTCGCCGATGCTCTCAAATTGGGGGAAACGATGAACGAAAACGTGCGAGAAATCCTGATGATTCTCAACAACGAGGACGACTCGAGTCGCCATGATGAAGAGGTTAGAATACTCTTTATGTTCGTCATCATCCTTGCATTTAATGATGACGTAAATATCTAAAAATATGGCTATTCTGTTACAGACGATCGAACTTCTGATCGAGAGCTTGGACGATCTAATTCTGAAGTACGAGGACATCATGGGCCTCGCAAATTCAGCGCATTCCGTGTTCAAACACAAAATACAACATTTGTCGAATTCTTTACGTAGCGGTTTGAACGTCCTGGCTAAAATCACTGCTCATCTTTTACTCGATATTACGGAATGTAGCTCCGATGAATTTCTACATATTATTTTTCGGTAATCGGTACAAGCGTTTGACGTTGAAGCATTTTTATTATCGCGACAATCAATCAAATTTTTCATTCGTCGCAGACTGGTGATTAAGTACAACAAGATGCTGGATTTGGATCATCGCATGACGAATCCTGGGATCAATGTATTCTCGAACGATTGCCCGCCAATGTTGGAACGCATGAGGAAAATGTCGGTACCCAATATTTTACAGGTTTGTTTTTTACGAAAAATATAACTCTTTAAATTCTACTCTTTAATTAGTTTTAATTGCTCTTATAATTATAATCCCTTTCAATTAATCAATCTCATTATTTTTTCAAAAAGTCCATTTGCTCTTCTGTATTATTTCAAAATTACAATTTGGTACAACATTTAGATTTTGATGAATAATATTTTTTAATGATCGATTTTTCAGGTATTGGCGAGGAGCCGAGCCGAAGAATACTGCCATACACTGATCGACTGTTTGCTAGCTAATTACGAGCCAAACGACAACGAGAATCCAAAGTTTCCCGAATCCCCGGACGTTGAGATCTCCGAGAACTCCAGTATCGAGATATATCGGTAAAATGGTACTTCGATGGGTAATCGGTTGTTCATCCCGAAACTGACTGACGAGCCCTGCTTTCAAGGGCGCTGACGAAGCACATGACGCCCCCGGTTGTCCGTCGTTCGACCACCAACGTGGGGATAGCGAACGTCGAGAGTATCGAAGCTCTCGTAAAAGCCCAAACGGAATACGTCGACACGATCCTCGAAGTTGTCAAGGAAATATCCGTCGATCTTCTCGGTCCCCGTTGTCTGAAATATCGAAACGGTAAACCAACCTTGAATCCTTAATGCCTGGAGATGTAATAAGAAAAACTACAAAAACGTCATTTCTTTTGGCAACTGTTTTTGGAGGTGAAGTAAAAATCAAGCGAAAAGCCAGTCGAATGGTTTCGGACTATTATCAGCAAGAAACGTGGGGTGCCGTTTCGAGTATCTTGGACCACGTCGTTTTGTGGTGGTCGAGGGAGGCATTGGCTGCTCGACACAGCCAAGGAGCTTATCATCTCAAAGACTGGTTGCACCAATTTGTACAAGGAATGAACTGTAAGCTACCAACGAGTCTGAAATTGATTTTTTTTTCCAATAATTGGCGGTAGTAAAATTGCCTTGATGAGATATGAAAACATTTCCAATCACGTGACAACGGTGATGTATCTTTCCAGTTTCACCTACTGTAAGGCCTGCTCTGCAGAATTTGTGCGACGCTTTGGGCTGCCACGTGACGATCACAGCTTGGGATCAGCTTTTCAGACTCGCTTATATATCCTCGTTCGAATCCTGTTCCACATCGTGTTCACCCGAGGTATCCATAATTTTTGTGTTCTTTTATCTCGTTGGAAATAATGATCCAAAAGTTTTGATTTTCTATTCCAAGAATCGATGATGACGTCTGTGACCTGTGCTTTCAGGGTACGGACACTGGCCAAATGTTCGTCGAAGTATTTCAACTGCTGGTGACTTTGAGCAACGAGTGTGAAATCGGTGGCGAATGGGTCGTCGGGGCGCCATTGCTGGAGCTTCCTCTCTCCGAGCAAATAATCGTTTTGCACAGGCTCGATCATTCGGTACACACGGTACGATTGTGGGCTATGGAAGAGTCCAAACTGATCGCCCATACTTGGGATCTCGAGAACTTTTTCCTACTGGTCAAGAGCGACGTTGTCAACGCCCTTGAGGAATTGTCTTATCTGAAGGTTTGTTTCGACGAGATTACAAAAATAACGATGTAACGTTCCTCATTCCTACAGTGCTAAAAATTCTACATTGATTTTTCCATAGCTCGCGGATCACACCAATGCATTGGCAGCTGATGACGTCAGTGTTCAGGTCTACGTTTGCGGCAAGATGCGAGGGAAAATAGTTTCCGAGGTCAATGCAAATGTTCAATTGCTAAAGGTAAATATTAAGCTCGATCAAAATCTAATTAGTATTCGCTATCAACATTAATGATATAATTTGTATTTTTTAATATGAGAAACGAAAGATCTGACGACACGAAAACTTTCCAGGGCGCCTCCTCCAGCTGCATCAGGACATTGGCTACGATTTGTCGGATCATCAGTTTGGCGAATTTACACATGTGCTTTCCACGCTCGAATTATTGGAGCAAGGGAAATTCCGCGGCGCTTCTAGAGCCAAGTTCTTACGTCGAAATATATCTCGGTACTTGCGAAAATTTGCGATGAAAATATAATCCTCTCAGTGCCATTTTTCTTTGCGTCAATAATAATTTTCGTTTTTCCAGTGAAGATGTTATTGCCAGTTCTGGAGGTCATACAGGACCACGAAATATCGAATATGATATTGAAAATAATGTGCGAAGCTTGGCTCGATTACATTTACCTGCACAGGATCAAGTTCAGGCGAGTATGCCAATTAGTTGTAGGATCACGTAGATATTTGTTATTTTATATCAACTCCATTAAAATATCATTTTCATTTCTCCAGTGAGCGAGGCGCTCTTCAACTGCTAACGGACTTTGCCTTCGTGGCCACTTGGATCACCGAGTGCCCCATAATATCCCAGGACGTTCGGAGCCATCTGCTGAAAAACGAAGTTCTCCGACGATGCGAGGGCGTCGGACGTTTGCTCCTGCGACATCCCGGCGAATCCATCACGATGGCGAAGCCAACGAGTGAGTGATATTTAAAAGGAAGCTTTAAAAGAAAGTAGCCCATTTTTCAAATTAATAATCTTGATGGTTCACAGCGATTAGGACGGACGAAAACGGCTCGCCTCAGTCGCTGGGCTTGCAAAGAATGCCAGCGGAGATGTACGTTCCCAATCAAGAACAATGGCTGGAACTTCGAGCCGCGAGACATTTCAGCTTGTGCTGCACCGAGGGATGATAATATCATCATCAGATCCAACTCTGCACTTCCTGGCTCACAAAGCCAGCATGCAGAGGTGATCTACCTCAAAGCCATCACGTGAAACTATTGGAATCTGCCATACGTAGTTTAGTACACATTTCTGTGATACTATTATAAGTTAGTGCAATTTGTGATTTGGCTGGTACCAAACCCAAACAACGCGGTTCTCGACGGAAAACGTAGTTTAAGTGATAGGCTATTTTTAAATATAGTAGAATTAGTAGTATTAGATCAAGATCATAAAATTAATTATCTTTGTCATTTATTTAATGATTAATTACATTAATGATCGTCATCGTTAATTAAGTCGTAGCAAATTCTTAAGTCTAACAAATTTGTTCATCTCTGTTCAATATATTTACACACACGAACACTTATATACACACGCACACACACACACATAACCTTAAAAATCCAAAATGTACTGTATTTTTATGTATACAAAAAATTCCGCATGTATATGTAAAGAAAAAAAAGAACATGAATAAACGTAATTGAAAGTTTACTTTATTTGTCGATTTAATTCAAAAAATCCTTTCGTCTCTTCATCTCGAAAAATTTCGCAAAGTTGATTCTTGTCGCTCATTTTCGAAGTCGAATTCGTTTTCGTTCGCTTCAAATTCGTTGCAACGAACTCGAGAAAAAAGCGCGGGAAAATCTATTCAGAGATACCTCTTTGGTTCTTATGTTCTCCTGATACAAAGTGCCCTGTGCGAACGCGGTTCCCATAGCGGGATTCAAAATTTCGCGCGTCTACCTCTTACATTATTATATTCTCCTAATACAAATCGAGTTTCCGTGCCGAAATTCCCAAACTCGCACAAAATGTATTACGGGGCTAGAAAATCGCCGTTCGTATCAGGAGAATATGAGTAGAGAGGAGCTAATGGGGGATTTGCAAAAATAACTCCTCGGTTGTCATATTATCCTGATACGATTCAAGTTTTAACGCCGAAATTCCCAAACTCGTGCAAAACGGCTCGGCGGTCTAGAAAATCTCAGTCGGTAACAGGATAACAGGAGCACCTAAGAGGTAGCTCGGAACAGATTCAGAATACCTCCTCGACACTCATGCTTCCCTGTTACAAATCGAATTTTAACTCCTCAATTCTCAACTCGCGCAAAACGGCTCGGCGGTCGAGAAAATTTCAGTCGGTAACAGGATAACAGGAGTATCGAAGAGGTAGCTCGGAGCACATTCAGAATACCTCCTCGACACTTATGCTCCCCTGTTACAAATCGAATTTTAACTCCTCAATTCCCAACTCGCGCAAAACGGCTCGGCGGTCGAGAAAATTTCAGTCGGTAACAGGATAACAGGAGTATCGAAGAGGTAGCTCGAAAACACATTCAGAATACCTCCTCGACACTCATGCTTCACTGTTACCAACCGAATTTTAACTCCGAAATTCCCAAACTCGCGCAAAATGCTCGGCGACGGCCGTATTGCGGACCAGGAAATTTTCGATCGTATCAGGAGCATAGAAGTAGCAAGGAGGTCGCATCGCCGAACCGCCTCTACCTTACCTATCGACGTTAACTCTACTAGACGTCTGTGGTCAACAAGCTTGCTACATTAAGAGGCTAGATGGCGTTGACGCGTTCGTGCGTGATACCTCCTTCGTTCTCATATACTCCTGATACTTACCGAGCTCCTGATGCCCAAATCCACAACGCGAAAGAAAGATATCGATGTGATTTTTTTCGAACTCAACATGGAGTTTTTTTTTTATACGTTACGAATAATAAAACAGTGCAATGTGCTTTGAAAATTTATTATTTTCATGGAATATCTATACAAATGTGTTTATAACGATGAATATATGTAGGAAATTCTTTTATAAAGAAGAGTCGATAAAAAATGTACAAATGAGGTTAGAAATAGAGATTTGAGATTCGCAGTGTAAAAAACTATCCGCGTGAAGGATGGGGGAGATTAAAGTGCCCGAAAATACATCAAGTGTGTTTAGACGCTTCCAAAAATGCAATCATCACGTATATGATAATAACACGATAAAAATACGGTCTTCGGGACGTATCGCAGCGCGAGAGTTTGATCATCCTCCTCCTCTGGGTCTCGTAGCTTTCTATCTCTTACTCCCTTCGTCTCCCTCGCTCAGGTGCTGTCGGAGATTTTTTCCTTTTGGTGAACGGGGGCTCCGACGAGGCCCTCGTGACACACATCAATGGAAGTGCCCTAACGGTACCCACCGAGTGACCTACTCATCGGTGCGTTCGAAGAAGAAGAAGGAGAACGAGAGCGAGCGACGGAGATCGCTAGGGTGGGGATGACGAAGAAGAATATGAAGAAGAAAGAGGAAGGGAAGGAGGAGAGGAAAGAGAAGAAAAAGTGGAAAGGAACGAAACTCCCTCTGGCTTTTCCTTCACTCTTATCCCTCCTCCGGGTCTCCGCCTCGTTCTTCTTTCTCTCTTTCCACCATTGGGCCGTTTCCACACGATTTCTTGTACATCTTTTCAATCTGTCGAATAAATAAAAATGGAAATATATTTATAAATATATAAAAGGATAATCAAGATAATGATGACGTTCAGAGTGATTGTATATACCTTTCCCTCTTCCCCAATCCGAGCACATGTGCCTTGATACAGTACACAAACTTTTTCCTCGGGTACGGTCGCTCATTCGCAGGTTTTGCTTCATCGCCGGCCGATTATAGACAGCCGACACAGTAATGAAAGCGTCCTCGGCGAGGATACTTCTGTCACGCGCCGCGTTGCGACCGTCACGATTTATAGCCTTTCCTTCTTTCTCTCTCTCCTTTCCTTGGCCGCGAACTTGGCCTCCCTCATAACCCCGAAAACTGAACAAACTAAACTGACGATAGTTTTTTAAGTGATCGTTATTTCCGCACGGAAAAGATTGGACTTGAAAAAGGAATTTGAGATTTACATCGCCGGAAGTTCACGTCTCTGTGATTGAGGATCAGTTGTTGTTTACGGAAATCTTGACTGCTCGACACTCTCGGGCTCGACAAATTCGCCAGCGTCGAACACACGAGGATTTTTTTCTTTTCGTGCAGTTCGTTTGGGTTGGTTGTGCGTGTACGGATTTTTTTCGGATTATCTTTGTTTTTTCTCGAGACGCAGCAGAATTATGAGTGTGATCGGTCTGTTGATTCTTCAGGTGAGAGTATTCGAGATTACACCATCGCTTTTTTCATCCCGCGATCGAATTCTCAAGGAGTATCTGTTACAAAAAATGTTCAATTAATAAACATTCTAAATAAATTTAAAAAAAAGAATCGGCGCTTACGAATAATGGAGATTCGGTTGTACTCAACGAAACATTGAAAAATTGAAATTCTATTGAATAAAAATGATTAAAAAGCGTTACTTAATCGTAATTGACGTTCGATCTGAATATGCATCGGTAAATCCGAATGGAAAGAGACGTTAATGCTTGGGCGATAAGGCTGGTCGTGGGCGATCGTATTTTGCCAGAGTACATCATACTTATGGTGGCCCGTCTTGAAAAAAGAAAATAAAAAGAATAAAGAAAAAAAGGTGTACGTAAGTTGCGCGCTCGTATCGAACGGTGAACCCGTTCCGAAAGTCTCTCACGAGTGAGCGAGACGGTGAATAAAGTCGTGCGTAACGGTAGATGTAAAACCGCGTGGTATCATTCTCGCGCGGTTTTACAGATGTACATTTACACACATATCATTACGGGCGAGTGCACGAGTACTCGGGTCTCTCGGATACATCGAGAAATTGGAAATCTCCTCGGGTCCCGATAAAGGCGAGAAAGGAGGCAGCGAGCCAACAAAAAAAAACAAAACAAAAAAACGGAAACGTTGAAGCAAACACGATTGCCCTTACAGATAACGATGCTGCGGTCGACGAACGGACAGTTCGGAGGTGGTGGAGGTGGCCCGAGCACTTTCGGATACGACGGGTCCTCGGCTTGTAGCAAGCCCTATTCGAGAAACGCTCGTGCTCGTTTCGAAAAATTGCCCTGCGACTTTCGCCGACAGAACTGGTGTACCGTCGCCGGGAGCACGTATCCCTGGTAATTCCTTCGGACATTCCTGAAATAATTTCTGTTTTTCATTATTCTTTATATCACGCGTATTTCCGTAAAAGAGAATTTATCAAGCGTATAGGTTATGTTTATTCCGAGTTGCTACGCGTTGATAAATATTAATATTTATTGACGCGCATATATTTGTTTTTTTACATGCAATATTAAAGTTTGTATCAGAGCTAATAGAAATGGCGATTAAATAGAAGAAGTAGGATACAATTTCTCTTTCTGTGGTTCCAATCATTAGGCACGAAAAATTTCCAAAATATCTTTACTCGCCGAATAGAGACGAGGTCCGAATAAATTCTCCATTGAGACATTTAGTGAATTAATGAATCGTTTGATCGAACTTGTATCGGATTCCACTCGCCGTTTGCACTTGCTAATTTTTCGTCGCCGTATATGACGCGACGAGTATTATTTTAACAGGTCAGCTGATACGTACGAAGAAGTCCCCATGGTTGCTTCTATCTCTGTCTCTCTTCCTCGGTCTCGTTGACTCCATCTTCGTCTAGCGATCACGAGCTTGTTGTGTATTCTCCCTCCTCGGCTACTACTCGATACGAGAGTGTGTCAATACTTTCGAGATGCCGTCTCTGACACACTGAACTTGAAATATCCCACGTGGAGGAAACGAAAAAAAAAAAGAAACGAAAATCGAAATTAAGCAGGCGAAAACGTTCGGCAAGAACTCGAATTATTGTCTTCGCGGAAATAAAAATGGATCGCTTAGCTTTAGAATTTATTTTTGACTAATGTTACGCAATTTATCAGGTTTTTAATTTATTCGTTTCAACGCGTCATTTTTTTTACTTTTACGGTTGCTGTAATTATAAAATTGTAGAATATTATTGGATGAATTTTGCTTTCAAATATATGCAATTATTATTATTATTAAAGTAAAGATAAAAATCCGTTTTAAAAATCAAGATTACGATTACCTTTTTTTGTCCCTCGTGAAGGCACGCGGTACGTCGTTTCGTCCAGGAGAATCAGGGCCTGATGAGGCGGATGTACGGAGACGAGAGGCATATAAACGTGCTAAAGGCGGAGCTTGAGAAGAACGACATTGAATTGGAATACGAGGATCGATATCAGAGATACACGGACGACGAGTCGAGGTATAAGATAATTTTAGCCAATTATTACAGGATCGGTAGAAAGCGCGAATATATTAGCGATTTAATCGAGCAAGCGTAGAGAGCGAACAAAAACAAAAAAGGAATAAATAGCGATACGATAAAATAGATATTTTCTTTTTTGGTTTTGTTTCGGTTTGCATCCTTCGGTATCGATCTCTGTCGCTCTCGCTACAAGACGATTTCAGTACGAGGACGAGTACGGGAATAACATCGGTAAGAGATCGAAATCGGTGAACGGTGATACAGAGGAGGGAAGGAGTTACACGAGTTCGAGGTTGAACGAGGCGACAACCGAGGAAGGCTCGACGACGATTCCGAGTTCGTCGTCTTCAGGATCGACGGAAAATCGGCAAGAGACAACGACGACAACGACGACGAGCACGACGACGATCTCAGGTTCAACCCCGTTGACCTCTACCGAGAGAATCGATGCCAAGGTGACCGCTGATAACTCCTCGAATTTGACGATCGTCAAAAACGCTACGGAGATTTACAGCTCGTCCGTTACACTGGCCGATCTCGCGACGATCAAGAATTCCAGTATCAACGAAATCCCTGGACAATCCGAGGTTACGAGGAACGAAGAGGATTCCTTCGTAGCGACCAGCTTGCCGGTCGTCGAGGATTCGACCGTCGAAAATACCAGCAGTGAAACGATCACCCAAACTTCATCGTTTTCGACTTCATCGAGCATCGATCGCATCGACGATGGCGTTGACTTCAAGGATTCATCGTTGTCCAATAACGATCAAACTTTTGGAGCTAGCGAGCAACAGTTTCGTCCGAGACCGGAGTATCGACCGAGCGAGGAAAAAACAGCGAGACCTCACCTCGAAGGCCAGCTGTTCCAGGACGTCGCCGCCAAGGATCAACCGGAACAACCGGTCCTGAAACTTCGCGGAGTGTCAGTACAATCCTGAACAATATTTTTTTTTCCTATGAATCAACGAGCTGAAAATATTTCGTTTATTCGTTTGGGTTTGAAATATTTCGCTCGAATATATCGTTTGTTTTCTCATACCGATTTTCACGAATTTCCTTCCGATCGGCGCAGTAACGCGTGCCCGGTGAAGGAGGAAGTCGTGGCTCCGTTCTGGGCGAACAACACCCGCGGGGAGGTCCTCGCGCTCCTCAATCTTTATCCATTCGAGCAGTACGTTCACTGGGAAAAATGCACGTGAGTGTCTGGAAAATAAGAAATTAATATAAAAATACAAAAAATCGTAGAAAATGTCACACAAAGTCAAAAATCGTAAGTAAAAGAAAAGTGTGAAATATTAGGAATTTAACAGTACTTTGGGTACATACATAGGCACGAGAACAAGCAGATGTATTGCCGGGACGGTTGTCGATGCGAGCAGCAGTACAGACTTCATCGTCTCCTGGCTTACGACCCGAGTAACGAGTGCAGGGGTATATTCAGCGACTGGTTCAAATTTCCGAGTTGCTGCGTTTGTCGCTGTTACGATCTTCCGGTCGAGTTTCGGGTGACGTCGCGTTCGCCAAGGATCGTCCACAAGCAAAAGCTGAAACTTCGACCACCGGGACAGGGTCGTGGTTGAGGGTGACCGAGATATCCTTATCTCGTATTATTCATTCATCACTCAAGTTCCAGAAGGCTAGTGAATCACAGAATTGACTAAACCGATGATCGTACGGGATTCGGTTGTTCGAGAGTTCTTCCAAGCGAAAAACATATTCATCAAACGATCTTTCGATCCACGAGCTTTTAGCCCAAAACGACGTTCAAACTTTCCTCGTTTTTTTAACGTTTCAATTTTATCGAGAAAACTTGTACGTTTTTAATGGACATTTAATTGATTATTGAATCTGTTTAATTCGTTATTCTCGAAGTGGGAAGAGTGGCGAGTAAAAAGTAAAAAAAAAACACGCATCGGTCTCTGCGCGATATTTAATTAATTAATGTGCAAGTAATTAATTAGTGCACGGGTAATTAGTGAACGTACGTGTAATCAACGAACGTACAAGTGCAATAATTTGCGGGCGGATAATTAATGTGTGAGTAATTAACTAACGCACCAGTTAATTAATTACCGCGCGAGCAATTAATTCGTTTTTGGATTAAACGCGACGTTCGACCTGTCGTAATCTCGAGCGAAAAAAAAAGCGATATAAATCCAGCCCACGCATACGCACACACATGTGACCGATGTTCGCCATTTATCGTGTATTTAATATCATCGTTCGAAACAACTTTATATACATATAGATAATATTTATAATAGATGCAGGCACGCATTCGAGCGTCTCCTCGCAGTTTGTCTCTCTCTCTCATTCTACTTCCGCTTCTTATCCTTTTTCCCTTTCTCGTTTATTTCAAATTTACGAGTAAATTTGTTCACAACTCCCAAAGTCCACGATTGAAGGACGAGAATGTCAGGCTGGGAAGAAAAATCGTCGACTGATATTCCCCCTTTTCTTTGGCTCTTCCGTGCCTTGCTCGCTTTATATTTCAGCGAAAAACAATTTTTCCCCATTTTTCTTTTCTCTACCTAGCCCTTTCTCGTCTTTCGATCGGCTGACACGCGATAAGGGATATAAGCAACGCGAGTTACGATCGAACGTAGTGTCGGTTAAGTTTCACGGTTAATACTCATATTCAGTTTGGGAGGGTGTGAAGGATGAACGTAAGGGAAACGGGAAACGTTCCCGCAGCTGCGAACGACAGCGGGAGATTACAGCTTAGATTCTATTTTTCTAAAGTACATTTATCAGTTTCACAAAAATTTATATTTATATTTATATATATATATATACGCGTGTGTGTGTGTGTGTTTGCAGGTCTTACGTAAAACAGTAGTAATAATAATCAAAATAATAATAATAATACTTATTATTATTATTATAAGATAAAATATTAATAGCGTTGTAATGGTAATTTCCAGTTACAATACATTTATGTACATAAATCAATAAGCGTGTAGAAATGAAGCTACGATTTAATAATAATTTCAATTTTATTTTTTCATTCGATTTTTTGCGATCGAAAATTTGTTGAATCGAATATTTGTATGAAAATGATTTTTATCCAAAAAGAAAAAAAAATCATTTTGCACAAATTGTCGAGAATATATTTTTTCAACATTTGGTAGATGAAATAAAAAGCATGATTCTGATTGCCTCGAAAACGTGTTGGAAAATCGAAGCTTCGTTCCGACACGCCTAATATTATTGATAATAGCGATATTAATAATAATATAATGATACACGTGTAATCATATATATACACACACACGCAAACACACACACAAATAATTATATAATAATACATACAGTACGTCGTGTATAAAGAAGCCGTGTATAAATAGGAGTATATATATTTATATATTTATAAATAACGGGCTAATAAAACATTTGGTATAAAGACCATTGCAGGAAATAAAAATTGACGATAAAAAATTGTCCTCGATCGTTGAACCAATTTACGACAATATCTGGTAAAAAAAACGCGAAGGGGTAGGGGGGATTTTTCGTTCGAAAGTCGATGTGCAATGTCACAACGCGTGATACGAGTTTTACGTTTTTCTTATAATTAATCCGCTCGGGGTGTACGTTTGTAGTGTGTCGAAGAATGCATAATAAATTGACGAGTCATCCACTGAATAAATGCATCTTTATCTTTCGTTCTTCTTTCGAGACTGATCGAAACAGGAATGAAGAATTTTGGCACCAAAATTGACCCTACCGAGTCGGCAGTGTATCTGCCTAATTATACTTTTATCGAGTTTTCATTATTCCCACACTTTCGATTATTTTGTTGCTCCATTCGGGCGATTATAAAAATTAGAGCTTTTGTTTGGGCTGATAATCTCGTGGTCGAAGGTTTTAAAAAAATATGAAGCTTCCACGAGTGGGATTCGCCACGTTGGCAAAAATTGTAAGATGCTCGTAGAAAATGCAGTTAATCAGCGACGCGTAACAACAGTCGTAAAACGACATCCTCCACTCGTCCGTGTTTAACAATGTTTCAACCTCGTTCTATTCGTTTAATAATTATTATTACTTCTTTTTCTTTTTTTTTAAATCGATTTTGCGGTGTAGAAATTCAGAGAAGATATATGGCTAGCGTAGAATCCAGTTATGATCGATCGACGATTTTTTTTATCGTCGAAAGATATCTCTAGGACTCGCAACGACGAAAATGTAAAAATTGTTAATATCCAGAGCAGTGAGTGGATAATGATTGCACAGGCACAAATACACACACAGACACACACACACGTATACTAAAATCGTCGCAATTCCTGAATCTCTCTCCGTGTAAACCGCAGATATTTTTGCCTCTCGCGTCTTGATACAATTAACGAGTACGAGACCGACGATTGCAACAATAATCATCGGCTCATCTGTATACAGGTTCGTATAAAAAATACTTTTACGCCGCCGGGACTCGAGATTCGAAAACGAATGAAGAGTTCCGGTCGAGGGTTTGGGTTTGTTCGGGTTTGGACGAGGAGAGGCGTTTCGAAGACGTTAAGAACAATGATAATCACAGGTAGCGCTCGGACAGGAGGAGCCTTAAATTAGCGTAATCACACGGGCGCAAGTGTGTGTGTGTGTGTGCGTGCGTGAGTATATGTTTGCGTGACAAGAGTAGAACTGTCACTGGAGAGCGACACGCGCAAATAGGACGGACGTACTCGAGCTTTTTTTTAACATTTCGTTTTTTCGTTTGTTTTTCGTGAAATCATTGGGAGCACGGATTAAAAAACCAACAACAACAATAATGATAACAACAACAACGATAACAACCAACAACCACTGTATAATGTGCACAATTATTATTGCTGCCGTGAGAAGAAATCTTCATTGTTTCTTCGTTTATTTATTCAGGAATAATTGTCGCCGATGCTCGGCACCGTGCCGCCAATTTTTCATTTCTTTTTTTTGTGTGCTTTTCGTTAATTTGAAGAATTGCGCAAACGCGAGCGAAAATATCATTCGCTTGTTTTCGGTCCCCGTGTTTTTTCTTTCGTTCATTCGCGATTGTTTTTTTTTTTTTACTTATAAATTCTCAATGGCCTTTTTTTCGGGAGAAAGCCAAAGGAAACATTGATCAGGATCCAAAGCAATGATAAAACTTTCGTGTAACAATGAACCTCGTTATAATTAATGACGAGTAAAAGATCGATATAACTCTCCAAATTTTCGAACTCGATTTTTACATTTTCCACTTTTCGTCGAAAACTCTGTGTTTTGAAAAAAAATCGGGTTCGAAAATTTTGGTTATCCCTCTCGCACTCGTGTGTCACGTTTTCCGGTTCGCCTCGAATCGATATGCACGGTTGATTGCTTACGTCCCATTCAATCTCGTTTGGAGTTAATTCGTAACTTCAATCGCGAATCGCATGCGACGAGCACGCGATGAATACAAAATTACTCGGCTTATTATTCATTTATGGGCAACGAGAGGCGAGACACGGGAGCCTCGATCACGCGATTATAAATTATTCATTCGTGAATGGACGAGCCTTCGATCAAGAGGGCGGAGTGAAAAAGCATGAGAGAGAGAGAGAGAAAGGTGGGAGAACTCAGAGCTTCGGATACGAAAAGAGAATCGACGATTTCTTGGTTTTTTTTTCTCGCCGCATAGAAATTAGATGAATACTATCGAAGACTAGTCTAGATCGTCGTGATCGAAAAATCCACGAATGTTCTCGGCGACGCAATTATTGCGAAGAAACACTTTTTTTTCTTTTTCATTTTTGTTTCTTTACAAGCTTAAACCAACCTAAACAAATATTTTTGTCTTTTTTGTTTGGGTTTGTGTTTCAATGTCATTCTCTCTCTCTCTCGCTTTACTCCGACTTACAATGGTCGCGAATGATCTGCTCTGAAAGTGTGCCCGATTTTGAAATATCAAAAGTGCATTTTATTCGAATGTATATATTAGTGTACGCACAGTAAAAAATACGTAGGGTGCGACGCGTGATTAGTTGCTCTTATTGCAGTGAATTTCATCTTTACTTTCCCCCCGCCCGCGCATTATTAATTCGTACGTAAAGGATGAGTTTATATCAAGACGATGATATGTGGCGATAAGCTGTATACACGTATCACAGTTATGTGATTGAGAATATTATCGGAATCACGTTTCTTTTCTTTTTTTTTTTGCTTCATTTGTTCGTTTATCTATTTTTTTTCTCCCAGGGTTTTAATCTTCTAGTACTTTTTTTCCTCTGTTTTTCATTTTCTTTTTTCTCTTCAACGCGTACGAGGAGGCGAGAGTGCTTCATCGGTAGATTTTTACATTATCACGGTCTCGTCGATTTTCGCAAACTCGCTTCAACGCGGATACCAACTTTTCGCGTTGTTTGAACATTTGCATCGTTGCAACGAAAATTCACATAGCGTTCGCTCTTTTTTATTGGGATGTCGAATACGTTTTTTTTTCAATCTCCCAATGGAGATGATAAAAGAGTTTCAGGATTTTTCGTAATTGAGATCGGTTGAAATTGAAACGAGTTTTAAAAAATGGGTAACTTTCATTTCAACGATGCAGATTTCAATGGCGTTTCTTTTTTTTCTTTTCTTTTCTGTCTTATTTGTTTTCCTGGCTCTTCTTTATGACGCGTTAATTGTATGTTTAAATGATTTAAAAACTACGTTTCGATATCTCGCTTCAAATCGCGATATTCCTTTAATTTTTGGTCTCGGTGTAATTGTGGGTTTAAACTCACGCTTAAAATATTGTCCCCGGTTGTAAGAGTGAGAGAAATAAAAGAAAAAGAAATTCGAAAGATGAAAAGTGACGAGGGAGGGAGAGAAGCCAAAAAAAATGTATGTTTTCGAAAATGTAAAATGTTCGATTCGTTTTTATCTTTCTCTCGCTCCTTCTCTTTTCTATCTCACTCTGTAGGGGAAGGACGGGGATTTCGAAGAGAACAAAAAAAAATTGATCCATCGCAACCTAAGCTCTCAAGTGTACGCGGGCTGTCCCGGAAGTGGATAATTCTCAAGCCGCCTACCGAATCAATTGGTCAATCATTGACGTTTGATCGAAGGGGAAAAAAAAAATTGGTGGGCAGTTTTCCCATGTCAAATTGGCTTGCCGTTTGATTCGTACTTCCGAAACGCCCAACCGGGATATAAATATACAGCTGTCACGTGTTTTTTTTTTTTTTCACGCGGTTGCTTCTTTTCCCTCTTTATAAGCTCGTATGGAAGAACCTCGAATAAATTAACGAGGTGCGACTTTTCGCAACGATTGAAACTGAACACGTTCAACATTATTTACAATTGTTCGTTTTCCTTCGTTTGTTTCTTTTTTTTTTTTCAATTCGCAATTGAGGAACTCGAAGTGTTTTTTTTTTGTTCTCGCTACGATCAATTCCAATTTCGATAAATCGAAAAAAATAATCAGCGTTAGTAACGCCGTTTAATATCAATTCCTTGGCTACCGCGATACGCGGAGCCTTGAAGAGCGTTGTCCATCGGGACGCGGCTCGAAGTGTGCTCATTTTCGTTCGAATCGCATTTCTGCGATTGAACGGTTCGTTCGCGGGGGGAAGTAACGGGGACGATGCCGATCTCGAGGCGGGACGCTATACGACGTAAATGAAGATTCTTCAAGGACGTGGGATTCTTCTCTCGCTGCTCTTTCATTTTTCCCTTTCCTCGTGCTCATTGACGTTTTCACTTCCCGAGGTTGATCATGGAGATAAAAATGGTCAAACGGTCGACCCGTTCAAGGTCGACTTCCAGGAGCTCGAGGAAAAGTTCCTCGAGAGGAAGGTGAACCAAAAATATCCGCAATGGATGTGTTTGGGTTTCCATGGCGTTTTGATGTGCAAGAGAAACGATACGAGAAACTCCAGCTCGTTGACAACCCTCCGGTTGACACGTGTCCGAAGATCCTTTCTTTTCTTTTTCGTCTTTGTATTTTTCTTTCTCGATTGGTTTTCGACGTAAGGGCCCCCCGGGTGGAATTAGATCGACTTCCACTGCGGCTTGTGGGGACCCCCCCGTTGATGTCAGGGAGGCCCTCTAGGTACCCACAACGCTTTGCTCTGCTCGTCGTCGACCGCTGACTTAACTTGCGTACAGATGTAAGCCACGTTTACTCCCGCGGGAATAATCGCTGCGAAATTAGAAAATCGTCGAATTAGATTTTTCAATTGTTATCAATGTGTCCGATATCAGACGTCGCGACAACTTTGACAAAAAAAAAAAAAAACGATAAACCCGAAACGAGTGATACTCA
Organism: Ophioninae sp. A BG-2022a; assembly: GCA_030523105.1. Classification (NCBI taxonomy): domain Eukaryota; kingdom Metazoa; phylum Arthropoda; class Insecta; order Hymenoptera; family Ichneumonidae; species Ophioninae sp. A BG-2022a. The sequence goes on along the minus strand of JAPYZI010001014.1, from coordinate 7,757 downwards.
CCGGAAATGAAGTGTCTGTACTCTGCCTCGAGTTTGAGCGCTTGTTCGTACATTTCTTTAGCAGCTTTTGCACTGACCTTGTCGCTCGGATATCTTGAGTCTTTGACCTCTTTTATTTGCTTCGTGCTCTTGAATTTGATGAGTAAAACGATCGGATAAATCTGATGTCGATGAAGCCGTTCGAGCGACGCGATCGATATATCGAGCACGCAGTGGGAATTTTTCGCGCATATGTCTTTGACAGCTTGTACAGTGGTGCACTCGAAGTAACTCCCTTTCTTCCGGTAGTCGACGTAGAGAGAATCGCGTAAGCCTTGCTCGAGTGTCGCTTGCGAACAGTGCATAGCCTCGGGCAAGCACCTCGTGAATTTTCCAGGAAACTCCTGGAGCAGTTTCGTCGCGACGCACTCGTTCAACGGGCCGATTATCAGGATCGGCCTGAGAGCCGGATCTGGAAGAAAATAAATAATTGATCCAAATGAAGATTTCGGCAGATATGAATTTTTTAATTTTTTTTGTAGCGACGTTTTTTTTGTAGTAAATTATCCATATATTATGGGTCTAAATTAATTTTTTGGCAAAAAAAGAAAATTAAACGATACGAATCAAAACGATCCAATAAGCACTCGAAGGGTTAAAGAACAATGATAAAAAAAAAAGTAAAAAAATGTTAGTAACAGGAGAGCTTACAGTCGAGTTTCTCGACTCTCTGATAGCTGGCTGGTAGATTTTCCTCGTTGAGGGTTCCACTGTCGCTGTACCATCCAAGATTGACGCCGGTCAAGTGTGAGAGTTCTTTGCTGTCACGGCTCGATGATCGCTGGTGTTTCTTCCTTCTGAAGAAGCTGCGTCGAGCGCTCGTAGTCGCTCGTCTCCCAGTATCCGCTTCGAGATCTCCGAGGGATCTTCTCAATAAAAGTTCTTCCTCGATTCTGTGAAATAGAAACGTTCTTTAGACACAAAGGAGGCTTGACCCATCAACGAGACGAAAGTATCGAATCGATCATTGGCTCACTTGAACTTGCTGGGTATAATACCGCACTGCTGTCGTCTTCCGGTTTGATCGACCAGCCAAGCCCGCCAATGTCCCGGAGTCCCGTTGAACATCGTATTATCAACGTAAAGTACATCATCCTTGTTGAATCGGAGTTGGAGGCTGTCGCCAACTTCGCCGACCCGATCGAACATGGCTTTAACGTAAAAACTGTCGCCGGGTTTGTCCTTTACCTCGTTGTAACGATCAGGCATGAATTGAGCAACGAGGGTGACTTTATCAGCGGGACGAGCTAACTCGAGAGCGGCTTGTTCAGCCGTAGCTTGGCGAAGATCAACACCGTTGTATTCGAGTATACGATCGCCGGTTCGAAGTCCAGCGTCTTCAGCGAGACAACCCGGTTGAACGGAATGAACGAATATTCCGACGCCGTTACCACCGACCAACGAAATACCGAGATTCGAGCATTTCCGGGTTTCGATGAAGAGATAACGGGGCTCCATCGTCGCGGGACTTTTCTGTCCTTGTTCTTCCTGGGTCGGACTTCTCATAGTCGCGTTCTGTCGCTGCAACGTCGTCATCGCTTGATTTATTTGCCCTCTGGTCAAAGTGCTACCGGCGCTCCTCAAGCTGTCCAACGTAACTGAATTCCTCATACTCTCGAGGGTCGCCGAGTTTCTCAATTCCGGTTTACGTATGTTTATATCGAGACTCGCCGAGTTTCGAATTTCACGCTGTTGCTCGCGTTCCTGAGTACCGCGAACTTCCATAGAAGCGGAAGTGCGGATTTCCCGATCGCCTCGCATCACCGTTAGCGTTGTAGCGGTTGGTTGCTGCTGCTGTTGCTGTTGTTGCGATTGTTGTTGCTGCTGCTGATCGCGCTCCGGTTCGGTTGTTTCAACGTGAGACTCGACCAGGTTCGTCTTTCGGGGAGCTTCCGGACTGTTGCAGGGAGTCGGTGAGCCACTCCGACTCGGCACTTCTTCGACACCGACACCACCCGCCTCCGAGGAACTCGAAGAGCCTGAACCCTCGAGCTCGTTGTATTCTGGACGGTGAGAAACGATCGGTATTAGTATTTTCATTTATCGTTTATCTTGATTTCTCGTCGTTTTCTTCCGCCGGAAGAGCGGAAGAAACTCGGAGGAGAAAACGATCGGATGGCACGCTTGAAGGGAGATCAACGTTATTGAGAATTTTTTGGGAGGTTCGAAGTACTGTCGGTGCTCGCAGCGAAACCGCCGTGATTGCGAAGGTACCGATGGCGGCCTTCCATGCCCAATTCCCTAGGGCTCAACAGTAAAAGTGTTAGTAGCACGATGAATATTCATGCATTCGAGTTACAAGTGAATACTTCGCAGTACCGTTATAAATGGTACTCGGCGAAAGGTATCAGTACGATAAACACCAAAAACTACTGAACATCGAGTGAACGATTACGAGGAAAGCAGTCACGTGTGAATCGTTTGGTTCGAGTGTCATCGTATCGAACGAGCGATAGAGTCAGTGTATTTCGATTGATATACTCACTGTCCGGGCTGTACTGGACGAGCATAGTGATTGAATTCCCGCATTGTCGCAGCACATTGGCGGCCAATTGATAGGTAGCGCTTCTCATGTTGATGCCGCATACCTCGAGCAATTGATCCCCGATTTGCAATCCAACTTGGGAGGCCAAGCTGTGTTCGCTGACGGTTGATACGAAAACTCCACCGCTCTCGAGACAGGATATTTGTATGCCTAACGGTTCGACGGATTTGTCGATGTGAACGCGTCTCAGTTCACCGGGTGCTGGCCTCGGTTGGGTGTAACAATAATCAGGCATACTGGCCCGTTTATTGTTGCCTCGTACGTTACTTCCAGTGTTGCTACTGGCGGACGCGGCGCTTCCGGGGCTGAGAACTTCCACGTGAAACGTTGGCATTGGACTGCCACGTTCGGATGTTCTCTCGATGCTTCCGGTCGAGAGTTTACCAACGCTCGATTTCGACGTTACGCTCGGATTGGATGGAATTCGAAACCGTTGATTTTCCTTCTTACGTGGAAAAGTACCACCCTCGTAGCCATGAGTATAAGCCGGGGTCTCGTAAGCAACGCCAACCGGATGTAATCGCGTTTTGTTGTTGTTGTTGTTGTTGTTGTGATAGTGCAGATCTACGGATGGTGTGTGCAAATGGGCGAATCCGGGGCTGTACGGTGGCTCGAAACAGTAGGAACGCGAATCCGGCAATCCGATCGATTCGCCGGACTGTGCGGATGGCAGAGACGGGGGTGATGGATAACGGGATGGTAGAGAATTGTTTTGCTGGTGGGGATGATGAGCGTGCGCGTAAGGGGGAAAGGAAAAATTACCGGGTAGTTGATGACGAGCTTGACCGACCGAGGAAGACGACGATGAGGCGGTTGTACCGGATACGCTGTACAGCTGGGAATGAGCACGATTGTGCTCGAGGGCGTGCGTTATCGGCTCGTTACTTCCGGCCGAGGCATACTTGGTCACTCGACGTTTCGTTTGATGTTCCATCATCTCGCGATTCTTTACGTAGTCGGAGCTTTCGGAAGGTGTCAAGCTCGCCGTCGTCGTCGCGGTGTTGTTGCTCGTCGTTGTCAAACCTCGTGCCTCGTTACTCTCGTAATCGACCACGGAATCCCTCGTCTTCTTCTCGATCGTCGTGCCGCTCTCCTTGAATTGTACACCAGGCGTGAATGACTTTTGACCGAACAATTGTGCCGATTTTGTGAAATTGAAGGACGGCGGTGTTTCTACCGCTTTGTACACTGTATGACGATTGCTCACGTTTGAAAATGTTGCTACCGGTACGGGGTTCGAGATTCTGTTGTAGTTGTAACTCTCGTATTTCGGTGGCTGATTCAGTATCACGCTGAGCGGTAATCTTTCCTTCGTTTTACGGGGATGGAGAATGGTACCGGTACCGTTTTGTATCAACGGTACACCACGAGCTTTTGGCCAAGTTCCACCGTTTTTCTCAATCTTCTCGGTACCCCGACGCTTGCTTCTCTTCAATACTCCGTTGTTCGGTTTCTTGTAACTGTCGATTACCGAATCCAATTCCGCCAAGGCATCCTGCTCTTGCTTCTTTTTTTCATCCCGATCTTTGCTGTGACGACGACCACGCATAATATCCATTTTTCCGCGTATATCGTCCCATGCTTTTATTATCCCGCTTGGTTTGTCGCTACTGACCGATTTCGATACTTTGTAGACACTACGATCACCACCGAAGTTAGAAGCTATGTAACGACGCTCGTAATCGTCCGAGGTTGCTTTTAACATCAGTCGCTCGTGTTCCGTTTGCGAACAACTGTTAACCATTTTTTGTTTCTCGCTTGAGAAACTCGCGTCCATTGTTTCGTTGCTCGATGAACCGGCTGGTAGCGCTATACCTTTTAGAGTCGTGATCGTCAGAACGTCCGCGTTGTTGTCGTTCAGTATCGACATCGCCTCGTGCGCCGAGTTCACCGTGTCCATTGGCTTGCTGTTGATCTGTGAAAATAAACGTTTCGAAAATAGAATAATATACAAAATACTTAAATACAAAAATGCAAAAGATTATAAATTGGTAAAAAAAATAAATATATATTATTGTTGACTCTTGGATAAAAATCGTTAAAATAATATGTAACTTGCCAGCATTACCGTCAGAGCGTAAGATCAGCCGGAAGAATACTCACGTTTAGAACTCGATCGCCGACAGCGAGATTGCCATCCTTAGCGGCTAGACTGCCAGGCGATATTTTAGCAATGTAGATGCAGTGATCGAGAGAAATGCCATGGGGAACAGAGCCAACCGGAAGTTGAGTCGTGCGCAGGGACCGTCTCGTGGAGCGTCGTCTCCTGACGGTAAGGATGGCAGGGCTCGAGTTGCACGACCTCAGAGTTTCGAGGATCATCCTCGTCGAGACGGATGTGCAATCGACGTTGTTGACGCGAACTATGCAATCGTTAACCCGTAATTTTCCTTCGATGGCGCTACCTTGGCTAACTTGGGCGACGTAAATGCCAGTGTCGTTGGGATAATAAGGATCGTCTCGTCCTCCAGCGAGGACGAGGCCAAGATCGCTGTCTTGGAAGAGACGACTGGTGTCTAGATGAACGGCCAGGCAGTCCCAATCGTTCGGATCAGTTTCGTATTGGCCACCCGTGGTTGATGAACTTCCTGTCGATCGTAACGAGTGATCGCCGCTTTCGATTTTCTCCCGTAAATCTTTGAGCTCTTTGGACGCCTCGTTTCTTTGCTTCTTGATGTCATCGGAATCGCGCAACGCACCGGCCAATTCGGAAACCGCGCGGTCCCGTTCTTTCCTCAAACGGTCGCACATCGACCGTAAACTTTCGCGTTCGAGAACGATTTGATCGCGCTCGCTGAACGCCCAATCCCGTCGACGCTTCGAGACCTCCGCCTCCTGAACGGCCTCCTCCAGTTCCGACTGAAGCGTGTCCATCGCTTTTCTCAACTTGTCCAACTCGAGATTCGCCTGATCGATATTGTCCATTCGCTCCTTGTCGCGCTTCGAGTAATCACGGGGATTCGACTCCCGCTCGATCTCCTTGCTCGAGCTATAACGCTCCCTACTGTACGAGTGCGGATCCGGACGATTCTTGTAATCCCGACTCGAACCCTCCGAATAATCACCGAACTTCTGACGCAACTCGTTGCACTCCTTCAACGCCTCGTCCCGGTCGTGCAGAGCCGAGGATATCTCGCGACGAAGAGTCTCGATCTGGTAGGTCAGAGTCTTTTTCTGCGACACGCGAAAGACAATAAATAGATAAATGAACCCATAAAAAACCCAAACGAACCCAAACAAAAAAATAGTTAACGGAAATATCAATGTTTGGGTTCGTTTGGCTTTCCTGATATGCGGGGATTTTTAAAAAATTAAAAAAACGACAAAGTTTCTATTCCCCCACCTCGTCGACGTGCTGCTTGTTCTGGCTCTCGAGATGAGTGATTTTTGTGAACGCTTGAGTAAGATCGTCACCGAGTTTCTCCATTTCCTTGTGCACCGTGTCTCGCTCCCCCATTATCAGGCTGTACTCCTTGAGCGCCCCGTTTCTCTCCTCCGCCAACCTCTTCATGTCCTTGCTCGCTTGCATACGCAGCACCATCGCCTGATTAATCTCCTTTACCGCCTCCTCGTGTTGCTGCTGCACCTTCGCGAGCGCCTCGCGATATTCGTTGCGCTCGTTCAACGCGATGTCCCACTGCTTTATCGCGGCCGTGCACTGCTGCTTGAAACCGTTTCTCTCACGGATCGCCCCGTTCCTCTCTTGCACCACGTCCTCGTATTGCTTCTTCAAACGCGCCGCCTCTTCCTCGGCAAGCTCCAGCTGTCCAAGTCAAATTAGATTTTTAGTTGTCCGGAAAATCGATTGAAAAAATAAACCTTCTTTTTCACAAATACATTTTTCACTTCCTTAAACTTCATTTTCAAAAAGATTGAACTTTGTATTTTCCTTTATTTATTTTTGAAACACATGCTTTAATGATTTTTTATTTGAATAAATATTGAGCGAATCATCGACGGGTTGCTCGACCTATTTTTTGTTTTTCACAATCCATTAACGGTTCTTTGCATCGTGAACAAACGAGTAAAAAAGAAAAAAAAAGAAAACGACAGGGGGTGCAAAAGCGATCGTGATCACCTTGTCAACGGTGGCGGAGTGTGACGATATCAAATCGTCGTATCTCTTTCTGAGGGAGTCGTACTCGTCCTTGAGTGCCTCGTACTTCCTCAGAACCGAGAGGTAATGTTGATTCATAGCGTCACCAGCGTTGCCAGTATCAGCGACGAAAACCTCTTGATTCTGGCAGCGCAATTCGAGTACCTCCTTCTGGAGGGCCTGGATCTCCCGATCGAATCGCTGTTTCTCGTTCATGAGATCGCTATTTTTGTTCCGCAGAGCCGAGCTCTCCTGTGAGGTAGCCTCCAGCTGATTCATCGCTGCAATGTGCTGTCCCCTGTAGTACTCCAATTCCTTCATGGTATGCTCGCACCTGCGATAACGACCTTGCCCGTTTAATTATAAACAAAAAAAAAGAGAGAGAGAACGATCATTTCTTTTGCGGCACGCTGCGACGCTCTCCGATTCGTCTATTTTTATTATGAAGAAAAAAAAAGTAAAAAAACAACGATATCAGCGAAGAAATAGTGAGGGATGTGTGCATGAAAAAAAAAAAAAGAAGAAGGAATACGAACGAGCGAAGAAAAATCAATAGCTCGAGGCCTCCCCACCTGGAGGCTCGCCTGAGGAACAATTCGAGCGTGCCTCTGCGCCTGAGCTGGGGGGCGTGCGGGGCTGGGAGCAGGGTGGGTGGGGCGGGGGGGGGGGGGGGGGGGGGGGGGGGGGGGGGGGGGGGGGGGGGGGGGGGGGGGGGGGGGGTGAGAGAAACACCGACGTGTGCGACAAAGTCATTGGGGCGCGATGATGATCGGGGAATAAAAAAAAGAGAGCGACAGAGAGGAAAAAAAACGCTCGATCGCGCGTACGAGATGAATCTTGGTGATAAACCGATATCATCGGGGAGTGGCCTCGGCTGTTAAGGTATATCGTTCTAGGCTCGTATCGCGATCGTCGATTGAATTAAAAAAAAAATAATAATCTAGGTGGCCCGTGTTACGTCAGACGCAGCCTCGTTTCGAGATTTTCACGATCTTGGGAGTCGGATTTATCAGCCGCGAGGGGTCTCCGAGATCGCGATTCATATTCTTTATTCGTAGCGGATCGCCGATAATCACG
>JAPYZI010001013.1:0-38939 GCA_030523105.1 Ophioninae sp. A BG-2022a | reverse complement strand
CACCTAAGGCGCTCGCTCTACGACCTTTTGAAATATCGTGATTTTTGAGATTTCGGGAAAACGGGCCTGGGAGGTCGAAAAAATTTTTTTTTTGTTTTTTAACTTTTAAAATGGTCTGTTTCATCGGAAATTTTCCGCTGATTACGAATATGCCCGAGTTCTTGTCGAAAGTGCAAAATTAGACTGGGAAAAATGTGAAAAACCTTTTGTAGACTATTTTTCTGAGGTTTTTTTTCATTTGTTATCCATTTTTGAACTCTTAAAAAGGTCTATTTGATCGGAAATTTTATGCTGACTAAGAAAATCATAAAACTTTTGTCGAAAGCATGGAGCGAAGCAAAGAAAAACGTATTTTAAGGTGTTTTTAACGATTTTTTCATAGAAATTTTAAGTTTTTGGGGAAATTAATGGTAGATTCGTGTTCAGGGGATCAAATTACAACATAATAGACCATTAAAAAAAATATTAAAAATAAAAAAAAATTTTCGATTTTTAGGCAGAATGCGTTTTTGCACTAAATCATGGATAACTTTTTTTCCTTTAGGATTTGGCACTCCACTCTGTGCTCGATCTTTTCGTTATGATTTTCTCTTTAAAATGCTTTTTTAATCATTGAAATCCGATGATTTTTCGATTTTTGGCAGAATTTCAAATTTGCACCATCGATTTTTGCAAATTTTTCCATACATACCCCTTTGCGTTTTTTTTAGTGATTTTTCAAGTGGACTTTCCGGGAAAACTATAAGCGATATCGATACGAATCCAACGCCATTATCTAAGTCAGGCAAAAACCTTTTCCAGACTCACTAAATGAAACCCCATAGCACAGAAGGCGTTCGCTCTACGACCTTTCGAATTATCGTGATTTTCAGGATTCTGGGAAAGTGGCCGGGGGAAGGCGAAAAATTTTTTTTTCCGTTTTTAACCTCTTAAAAGGTCTATTTGATCGAAAATTTTCCGCTGATTATGAATATGTCCGAGTTTTTGACGAAAGTACGAAATTAGACTGGGAAAATGCGAAATCCTTTTCTAGCATATTTTTTGGACATTTTACCCTGCTGCAGCTTACCGTAGCTATCGTAGCAACGGAGGTTACGAATTAGCGCGCAGTCGGTAAGAATGGAGAATGCGAGCCGCTGCGCCGCCAGTGAGACAATCGTTTAACTGAATTTTCTTGATGGTCGATAAGATTTTGAGCTCTGGTAGTACATTTTTGTCACATTTATGTAAAAAATTCCGTAAACCAATTTCTCCCATGGAAACCACAATCTGCACAATTCTTTTCAAATTTTGGTAAATGCCGAGCATGTTCCTTTTAGAGCAAGCGTCCTGCATACACACAATACATTTCAATCCAAGCGATTAAACAGTATGGGAGAAATTGGATTTTAAAATTTCTATGTGTATTAGAATTAAAATTTCTAAAATTTCGATATTCTAATTCCCTTAAAAACATTGAGCAGAAATGATCGAGTATAATTCAACGATAAAGTCACATTTTTATCGACTCGTGGCAAATTACCGAGAAAAACAACAAAAACATCGGCTATGAAGAAATTTGTAATTAATTTGTACCGACCTTAGGTACAATGGAAACAAACCATCACCGTCGGTATGGCAGGTCACGATTGTTACCCACGGATTTCCGAATTTCACGAATTTTGCTCGTACGATTTCAAATTGATAGACCGATAGCTATATGTTCAGCAAATTTCTTGAATTTTCGGATGAAAAATGAGTTGCAGTGCTCAAATTGCAATTGGAATAAGAGAAAATATAACATTCGACTAATGTCACGAATTAGAGCACAATCCCGTAGCCACATTAAAAACGCAAATTTTATTAGCTCAATTATTCCTTAACAAATATCCGGAAATCCATGAGAATCGACAATTACTAGGTGAATTTTGATCTTTCAAACGAATACCGCCTGATATCACACGAAAGGTGCACGATTTACATCTCTTACGTAACGCCAAAAAAAGACTTACCGGATTGTGCGCATTCGAATCCGCCATGTTCCGACTCGCCGCCATAACGAGTGCGCCGTTGTTGAAAATCTCGGCAAATTTTCCCCCGATGTATTTGCACTTTTCACCATACACTTTACTTGAACATGCTTTGTTTTAACGTGCCGCAAACACGACGACATCATTTTTATAAAATATTCTCTGTATTTCATGCAGAAGTACACGCCCATTTAACATGCAGTTTGAATACACGAAACCGTTATTTTAAAAATGTCGGCATGCCCTTCAACTGTACCGCACTTTACGAAATACTTCATCGCCACTAACCTTTCACGCTTTCGAGAGTTTCGATGCTCAGCCCTGAACTGGACCATCGATAGATATTGTTAATGATTATAACTAAGTATAACAATTATATTTACGTTATTAAATTCGATATACTTTACGGACTAGATCGCGCGAACACCCCCGCATTGACGCCGGTTTGAATTCAACTACCCCCCCATCAACGGAAAAACAGTTGACGCGATACATCCTTACAGATTCGGCCGTTGCGCATGTGGCGCCAGCAAGTTCTCATAATAAAACTAGCGCTATGAGTGGCAGAGTCGGGTACTAAACACTTCGGGAATTTATAGTAAAAGTACAGAATTGTGACAATTCCCCTTGAACATCCAAAAAAGTATTCGAAATGTTTTTTATTACTTTCGGCTTATCTCGGCTTGTTCCGGATCATTTCGCAGGAGCACAATCGGCTTTGTACAATGTGCAAACGTGGTCAGCGAGCTGTCAAGTTTAAAAAATATTTCGTCACATGATACGTTTCAGTCGAACGATCTTGATACTGCGGGTCGCGATAACGAATCATGAGATAATTCATTTTTTTCGCAATACTCTCCTAAGTGTTTTTTCTCAATTGTATCGTCTCAAAACTTAACCTCTACCAACGTCAATAAAACAATAATATTCGAAATATCTGACTACAGGTTTTATATTTAATCCTCCCCAACTTGTAATTTCACTTTAATTCCATCTTAACTTGAGTTTCTTTGTCAGTCGTTTGATCGTTCAAATTATATCGTCGAAATATTCCAGTGAGGCAACGCTTACATTGCCTAGCCGCTGCTCAAGTTTAAACATATGTATCCTCTTCATTAATGACGTAAGGATGCTCCTCACCGTCTTCAAATATTTCTCCTTACGTCTACTGTAATGCACGTGAACAAATTGTTCCCTGCATGGAATTTCTCAATGAACGAATCTTCCTTCGAAAGGTGTCTTTAACGTTTAACTTTAGCTTGAACTTTAACGTTTTTAAAAGTAATCTTATGTCTTGTTATTCTATCTTAAGATTAAAGATCTCTTAAGTTTATTTTATAGTAATCATTGCTTATGAAGAGTCATTTGCCTTTTATGTGTATATCAAGGCTATTGTTTTTTAGGACTGGAAGCTTTTCTCTACCATTTCCATGATGTACGAGACGATTGTATTTTGACACCAAAGAAAAGTAATTAAATTTATTCTTGTTTTCAGGAGCTCTTCCTACTTTGAACCGCCATGCTTAATGCAGAGAGAGACGAACCGGATAAATCGCGAAGTTGCGAGATCCTCATGGAAAATTTCATTTGTCCGGATTCAGAATTCGACGACAGTCTTGGGGTGCCGGACTCATTGGAGATAACAATAGATGAGAATGGCGATCCTATTGGGGTTCTCAATGACAACGATGATCTGCAGAATGATCTGGAAACGAAAGGTAATTTCATCTCAATCCTGTATATTATTATAAATTTATAATCTAAATTTGCAAAAGTACATTCTAGAAATGAAAGGGAGAAGAAAAATGTTTATTGCATTCGTAGAATGGGATCTTCGATACCATATTTTTGTGAGTGTGTACTTTAAGACGAATCGACTGACACTTGTACTCACATTATATTGTTCGTAATGCAGAACAGCCTAGGGTCATACCGTTCACCAAGATTCATGCGCCAGCAGCCAAGTTCAGCAGTCGCAGTCATACAATATTTATACCTGGAGAAGAGATACAAGTGAGAATAATCGACATCGAGCGCAGCGTCACAACCCACCCGTTGAATCCCAATTTGTACACCATAGAATTCAAGCACGGCTCTTTTATCTGGCACGTCAAAAAGCGATACAAACACATTCAAAATTTGCACAACCAATTGAAAATTTTTCGAACGAGTCTGAACATACCATTTCCAACGAAGAGTCACAGAGAACATAGAAACAGTTTGAAGAATCTCGGGGATGACCAAGTGAAGAATAGGAGCAAAGGTGCTTTGCCGAGGTAAGCAAAAGTCATCGTTTTGTCATAACCCTTCAAAAGTTCAAAGCGTTGAAGTTTTTGGCTCTTTAGATTTCCAAATAGGCCCGATGGGTTAGTATCCTACGAGCACTTGCCCGAACGAATGAAGCTTCTCGAGGATTACCTGGGGAACTTGTTAAAAATCGAGATCTACAAGCGTCATCAGGAAACGGTAACATACGCTAGATGCACATTTTATCAAAATAATGTTTAGCCTGTCTTTTAATTTACTGTTGAATTTACTCTCTTTAATTTGTCTAATCACAGATAACCTTCATGGAGCTGTCACCGTTGTCCTTCATAGAAGGTCTTGGAGGAAAGGGAAAAGAGGGTCTGGTCTTGAAACGAACCGGCTCCGGTGCCAAACCCGGCTGCAACTTGTGCGGTATCAGCTACTCCCGTTGTAATTACTTTTGCCCTTCACTGTGCGGTTCCTGGCATTCGAGGCATCTAGTCGTCAAAGATACGTTCGTCGCGTATATCAATCCAAAGGACGGTGCGATCAAGACCGTTATACTAATGGACAACGGTTTCGAAGTCAGCTCGGGCATGTACTCGACAGGATTGAGAAACGGCCTGCAGATTTTGAACCTCAGCAGGCACATCGTTCTCAAATGTTGGACCCGGAGAAAAGCCAAAGAGTGGCTGGGATTCATTCAGAATGTCGCCAATAATGAGGGAAAAGAATTCATCCGGGAGAATCCTCACAAGTCATTCGCACCCTACAGATCTCTTACACCGGCTACTTGGTACGTCGATGGCTGTGATTACATGGCTGCCGTTGCCGATGCCCTTGAGAATGCTACCGAAGAAATTTTTATAGCCGATTGGTGGCTCTCGCCGGAAATTTACATGAAGAGACCGGTCGTTCACGGAGATTACTGGCGACTCGACAAGATACTTCAGAGAAAAGCGGTGAGAACTGTTCATTTGGGAAAATAAAGCACATCCTGGCGTCAAGGCTATATATCAGGAATTACGTACAATGACAAAGACACATAATCAGCTTTCATCAAAAGCCAGAAGTGAAACCACGATTCCCAAAAAGAATATTCGAGATATAGAACTTTGTGTCAGTAAAATATAAATAACTCCTTAACCTACGATTTACGTGCGAGAATATGGGGCGAGAAAACGTAAACAAGCTCGCATAGCTTTCGAACCATTCGCACGACGTAAATATTACGGGCTATGGTTCGAAGGCTCGAAGGTCGAGCCAAACGTCGTCGTGCAAATTGGATGAGGTGAATCGTCATCGTGCGCATTATTACTGGCATGCCCCGAAATATTACGGGCGTAGCTCATAATGTTTACGTTTGGCCCGAGCCAACCAAAAACGTAAACAAGCTCGCGCAGCCTTCGAGCCATTCGCGTGACTGGTTTAGTACGATGGTTGGACCCAACGTTAATATTACGGGCTATGCCCGCTAATATTTAATTTTATTCTATCCAAATATCAATATATATACATACGATCGGATAATACCAATATATATACATATATTTGCAATCACGCATGGAATCTACTTGTATGGATTCGGTAAGACCAAGACTTCAGAAATATGTCCTTCACGGTCTGGTATTCAATAAACAAATATCATATCGTCTGCGTTTTCGGCTTTCCTAGCTAGAAGGCGTCAAGGTATTCGTGATGATTTACAAAGAGGTGGAACTCGCGCTGGGGATAAACAGCTTCTACAGTAAGCAGAAGTTACTCGAAGGCTGTTCAGAAAATATAAAGATATTTCGTCATCCGGATCATGCGAGAGCCGGGGTGCTGTTGTGGGCGCATCACGAGAAAATCGTCGTTGTGGATCAGTCGATCGCGTTCCTCGGTGGGATCGATCTTTGCTACGGCCGTTGGGACAACAACGAGCATCGATTGATCGATCTGGGTAACTGTCCATATTCCAAGGGATTGAAGTATCCCTCGTTCAAAACCAATGAGACGCTTTTTTTCTAAACGGTCGAGTTCCTTGTCAGATTTCGGTTGTGAAAACCATTAAAACGTTCGTTACGATGACAAGAAATCAATCCGTTGTTCATCGTGTTTAGCGTTAAAAACGCCATCCGTCAAAAACTGTAACATTGAAGTTAGCATTGGTGGTATTGAACGAATATTCATTTCTTTAAATTGCTCAATAATTTTCGCTTAAATTCGAGATGTGCAGATTACTAATTAGCACAATAGCCTTCAGATTGATTAAGAAATAAGAACATGAGAAATTAAACGCAAAAATCATTGCATCGGCACAAACCGAATTTTTAATGTCATTAAAAATTTAATTTTCTTAAAACTCTTAATCTTTAATAGTGTATGCAATTAACCACAGGATCCGCTCATCACTCGAGTATCTACGTGCCGTCCAAAGAGAAAATAACGACGAGCAGTACCAAAAGAACTGCGAATTTCAACGGTGACAAACATGTTTTACGATCGTTAGCTATTTCTACTAATACGATTGTTTTGGCGACTACGAAATTTTTACCAATACCGTGAGTATCAGCGTGTAGCCGAGTCTATATATTTTATCTACACAAATAAATGGCAAATTATGACTTTTCGGGTTGCCATTAAGGCCAAATGTCACAAAGATCGAGTACAATAGCTGATCAGCAGATACTCAATGTTTCTGAAGCGGTTGATTGTTCGGGCAAGGACGATATGAGTTTCTGTTGAAGGAAAACAAAGACTTTCTAAGAGAAAACATGAGAGTAATATTTTCACTGACTGGTCGTGTGACGCATGGCCTTGATCGAGAGTAAAAGTCCACTTTAATGAATAGGGAATATACGTCCCCATTAAATCGAATTTACTTTGAACACAGCCCTATATTGGACAAAAAGTTGCTCGTCACGTCGATACCGACGCTGTTATCGGTCAGACCGCTACCAACGGAAGCGGGCGAAACCATAAAATGCAATACCCCGGAATTTCAGCGAAAAAATTTGTTCGGCATGGCAAAGGATACGGTCGACAAGGTCAAGTACAACGTTAAGATGAAGCGCAAGGAATGGATAAACATGGTTTACTATCCGAACGAACTCGAGAAGGAAGAGGAGAACGCGGACGAAGTCGACGAGTAAGTGTTCGTTTCTCGTACATGTTTATCCACCACAAGGGATAATCGTCGTTACGACTCAACAGCGCGTCCGAAAATAATTCCGAGGATCTGCAAGACATTCGAAACTCGAACTTTCGAATCAGCGATTTTTCCACGGCCGGGGCGAAACTATGGTTGGGCAAGGATTACACGAATTTCATCGTAAAGGATTTTCACGACCTCGAAAGACCCTATCAGGATTCGGTGGATCGCAGCACAACACCGCGCATGCCCTGGCACGATGTTGGCGTTATGGTACGAAATTTTGCAGCTCGGGATGTTGCGAGACATTTCATTCAGCGATGGAACGCGATTAAGGTAGGAAAGCTAACAAAACCGCGTTTATTTAATTTGCCACGTTTAGTTAAACATGATTAATTCAATTATTGGAATCAACTCAATTCGCACCAAAGGACGTTCGTCATCGAATTTTTCTTCCACTCCATTCCTCATCCTATAGTCCACCCATGTGATGTGTCCTATAATGTATCCCAACCAAACAGTCGATACCGATGGTGGATGAACAATGATAACTGTATGTTTCAATAATTCATTACGTGAAGAGAACGTAACATTAATTTTTGACTTTTAGATGGAAAAGGCGAAATTCAATCCTACTTACCCATTTTTACTACCAAAATCGTACAAGAATCATGTAAACGGTTCATCATGGATCGGGCGCAAAGGCGGTCACAGTGTCAAGTGCCAAGTGCTGAGATCCGTAAGCTCCTGGTCCGCTGGATTTCTCGAACCGGACACTATGGAACAAAGCATACACGAAGCTTATATCGACGCGATAAGCAACGCTGAAAGGTGGATACAGATATGTAACTTGTTTCTGATTAAAAGCCCAATTGCTACGGCAAGAAGCTGTCGACGGATTAACGATTATCCACGAGGGACAGATTTCAAAGAGCGTTGAAAAGTGATTTTGGATCAGAGTGATCAAGCTAGTAATATAAATATTTATTTTCCAGATTCATCTACATTGAAAATCAATTTTTCATAACCCTGGCCACGATGGAACGCAGCTCCGTGAAAAATCGTATCGGTGATACTCTCCTGAAAAGAATACTGCGAGCTCACAGGGAAGGATCGATCTTTCGAGTTTTCGTGGTGATGCCATTGCTACCTGGTTTCGAAGGTGAGATCGGTGGACCCAGTGGCACCGCCCTTCACGCAATAACGCACTGGAATTATGCCTCCATATCAAGGTTCGCCGATTTCTCTATACTTCATTTCCCCGATCATTATGCACTACGTATCCTGATGGCGTTATATTATTCCCGATCGTAGGGGCAAGGATGCCATCTTGAATCGGTTGGTCGAATCTGGAATCGAAGATCCGAAGGAGTACATAACGTTTCACGGTTTGAGAGCTCACTCGTTGCTCAACGGTACTATGGTCACCGAGCTTATTTACGTTCATAGTAAATTGATGATCGTCGACGATAATACCGTCATCTGTGGATCTGCGAACATTAACGATAGGAGCATGATTGCGACAAGGGACAGTGAGATAGCAGTAATTATTCACGTAAGTGTAAGGTCAATAGATCACGAAGGTTCAACACTTTCATAATCAAATATGTTCATTGGAATGGTTGACAATTTAACCGAACACTTGACAATTTAGTTAATTTTCAAGTAATTAAGTATTACATTTTTATCGTTCCTTTAGAATTATTTGTTCGTATTTGTACTATTTATTACAAGCTACGATCGATTGCTCCAACAGGATGAAGAGTTCCACGAGCGAGAAGTGAACGGAACGAGTGTCCGCTTTGGCAAATTTGCCAGTTCTCTGAGAAAGCAACTTTTTCGGGAACATCTCGGTTTTCTAGACTCAGACGAAGTGGTGCAACTCGATCATATCACGGAAGACTCATTCTACAAAAAAATCTGGTGCGCAAGGAGCAAGCAAAATACGGAAATATTCGAAGAAGTCTTCCGTTGCATTCCTTCGGACAAAGTTCTCAACTTTGCGGCATTAAAGAGTTACCAGAGCGAAACACCTTTGTGCCAATCCAATCCAGATCTTGCAAAGCAGCGAGTGTCAAATGTTGACGTAAGTTTCCTCTATTTGTCAAATGAACAAATATATATTTGTACTTCTTAGTAATTCACACGCATATTTACCTGCTGACGAAAGTTTGGCCAATTTTTTACCAAACATGACATCGTGTCTTTAACGCAGGGCCATCTCGTTGACTTGCCATTGAGTTTCTTGTCCTACGAGACACTGACTCCCGCCGCTGGAACCGTCGAGGGCATGCTGCCAACATCCCTCTGGACTTAAGCTTCAACAAATCAGTATTATTCTCATAGCAATTACGCGTACGCTAATCGATAGGCGCAGCGACGCGGTTACATTCAGGGATTCGGTTTATTTATATTTCCCTGTTGAGTGATGATATTTTAGTTTTATTTTTGACGGTGGCGCGTATAAAGTAGATCGTAAGACATCTGCCAGAAGCAATAGATTCTCCGCGTGCCACTGTGCAGAGTCAAAAGAATTCGTCCCGATCGAAACCAAGCATTTTTTAATAGACTTTTAAATTACTTTTTATCTTGTTATACGTACGGAAAAATTAACGCCCGAAATCGCGTTTTTTCGTATATTTTTATTGCCTCTTGTTACCTGTAATAACAAGTGGCGAGAGAATTCGAACAAAAAATACAAATACGTATACGTAAATATAAAAACGAAACGTACGAATACGTAAATATTTTTAAAAAACTAATAAGCGTACGTCAGAATTTTACGAATTGCCCAATACGTCGGCCAAAGAAAAAACAATAATTTTCAATGCTTGGCCGAATATCGAAAGAATCCAGTTTTAATGAGTTGCATTTATGTTGGTTTTACGCTGGCGTCAAATCATGTGATCCGCAAGATGACTGAAGATTTTGATCGTATTTGATCGGTTCTCAAGTTTCAAGTTAATGTCACGTAATCGAATTAAAGTATTGTCCCTTGAGTTCTCAACACCGCGGTCCTAGAACGATATCGAAAAAACGTCGAGTTTTTTTAAGTTCGTTAATTGTTTTAACCCATACAACTTGGGGTTGCTCAATACTGCGAGGGCAATTCTAAAGTTGATGGTTTTGAGTATTTCTGCCTATGCACTCACAAGTTATTCTAAATTCGAACGGATTGTGCCAACAAGCAAAGATGCAAAACTCTTTCGTCTTTCATATCGAACTAAGTTTCCTATGATATTAACGAAGTTTATTAACCCAAACAAAAGTTCGGAGGACCGGAGAGTGTTGAGCACAAAGGTAATAAATATTCTTGAACGAAGATTGAAGCGGGAACAATATCTGAGAAAAGCATTTTCGTAAGAGCCCATAAGTATCGCGAATGAACAACGTGTTCTACGTCCTCATGCATCTGCAATAATCATTTCGTAGAAGTCTGATAATCGAGAAGTTATGCTAAGGTCTATCTTTTATATTGCAGCTAAACAGTTATTTCCATTGTGTTATTTTGTGCCGTGAAGTTTTGTTATTATCCGTTCGACTGCAGCTGTGAAAACAATCTTATTCCGATTTTAGCCAGTTCATTCCATTTGTCAACGAAATCTCGCTTGGAAACCGAAGCTGACAATCGTTGTTAATTGTACTGATATTAGGTTTTACATCTATTCCATATCTTATCGAGTATCTACTAACATTTATGGCAATTGCATTGTAGCCTAGATCGTTTAAAGTTACCAAGAAATTCAGGGAAACCCGTCGAAGATATTTTTGCGAAAATTGATAATTTCGCTGTCAACTCTACATTCGCGTACGCACGCGAAATTCCAGCTCAAAGACCACAATCACAGTTATAAAACGGACGTGTTTAATTATGAAAAAAAATCTAAGAATACGATCAGGATTAAATGATAATTATTATATATTCTTGTACCATAATACAGACAAATTGATGATGCAAAGGAAAGGAATGAAGTTCATTTACTGTTTTAGAATCAGTTGCGGAAATGGCAACAATTCTCACGTCTTGAAAATGAAGTAACGACGAGGACGAGTTTCAATTCAACATGACTCGTTGCTCTTGCACTTACGTTCGTTCACTTCACTTATTCTCAATTGCCGGTTGAATCACACTCAATCACAACGGGAGAATTGCCCGACGTGAATGGACTACCGTACACCGACAATGGACCGCCAGCTATTACGGTTTTTGCATAGGGATGCACAGATAGAGTGGAGAAAACGAAACGTCACGAACACATCCAGTTACAACCGCTCTCGGAACGGTACTGATGCGCACAGTGCATCGTAATAGCAACTAGGATTTACTGATGACGTTGCAACTCTTCATACGCGTCCCTGCAAAATTGCTCGTTTCACGGATCATCGCCAGTTCAAGAAAGAACGCGGGCGTACAAAAAAATAAGACCACAAATTAACGGCGATTTCATTTTCTCGTAGAATCTAATTTCAATGACAACAAAATATTTCGATAGTTTAGCTGTTTATTTTTTGCTTCTCGTGACACAATAATTGTTAACCCTTCGTAGTCACACTTCCGGAGAATTTCATGGAGATCACTCCTAGTCGAGTCTACCCAGTCGATTTTGAAAATATAATCGAGACAAACCTATTCATCCCATGTAGATAAAACATTTACAAAACACGCTTCAAACCTTGTAAATTATGTACCAAAAATTAATTTATCTAACATCCAATGGCAGCATATTGAATAAACTGAAGAGATCAATGTGTAAAAAAGATTCTCTTTCTCAAAATAAATCGAATCTTTGTCAATTTTTTTTATTGCCGCCCAAAATTTGGAGGTGAGATTACCTACATGTGATACTTTAGAAGAAAAAATCGTACAGACCGTCAAAGTTCCGTTCAAGGAACTATTAAATATATGAAACAAAAGTTGATGGATTAGTCAATTTTACTCAGTGTGATTACGGAGGGATTCACATAAAAGTTTGAGTCCGCAGGCTAAAGATTTTTTGTAGCCTCTGAAGGCATCGAATCAAGTGTCAAAATCTCTATACTGTGAAAATTCCACAAATTTATGACACTCGATATAACGTCTGGAGACACATCTCCGAATCTTGCATCACTAGTTCTCGAAGACGTTCTTTTTTTTCACGTTGAAATACTTCGATGACTATTTTATCGCCTTTCTAGCCTAATTATCATATGATACGCACAATAGGATTAGCGGAATAACGAGGTTGCGAATCAAATTTAATCTTCCAAATATTTTGTCGAAAATGCAAAAACTGTATATATGATTCCGCCAGTCTATTTTTCGAGCTCTCGTTTATCCCCACCGTGTTATTCTCGTTCTATAATACTCAAACCACGTCGAAACTTGTTCAATCCTAACGCAATGTCCGAGGATACGCCATCGTGTCAAATACGAGTGTGAGTAATGGAAGAAGTATCGAAATCGTGATAAATTTGTATGATCGATCAAGGAATGGAAATTATATTCAAGGCTTGTGAACGGAGATCCGGACATGGCCAGCAGTGTCGACTATTCTAAAACTCCGATTTCGGGGTCCCCGAAGATGCCAAAAGCAACGGTAATACACAGCGGAGGTTCTAGAGTTTGGGGTACTTACGTATTAGCTTCGATAACTCTAACAATCAAATTCCAGCGAGATTAACAAATTATTCCAGCTTCAAAAAAGGTCTAATTTCAATTAGACATTTATTGCGGACGTGGCCATCCATTTTTCTCGGTTCCAGGTAGTACATTTCCCATCATCATCGAGTGGTCCAGGATCTTCAAGATTTCGCCACAAGTCTCCAGGGAGTAGACACCTGTCGCCACATCGTTCTGTGTCGAAGAACAAGATAACGTTTGATTGGAAGGACATCAATAATTCCCTTCGAAAAACGCAATCGACGGCACTACCTGCTGGTCAGTTTTGTTTTTCGTTAATTCCCTGTACAGAGAAAAGAAAAGTATATATAACACGCTGAATTCATTTTTCACCTTTACGATAGTAACGACTTCACCATGGTCGAGAAGTACGACGGTTTCAACGCCGGACCTCAAAATAGAAGATCAAAGTATCGTAACGGAAGATAGGAATGGAAGAGGGACCGCTAATCTTTCAATGGCTCGTCCGAAACTTTACTGCATTTTGCAGCTTATTCTGGTCATCCTCAGTTGTACAATTTTGGTGAGCCGAAGAATGGACCGGTTCCGCAAAATCCCTACGTTCAAGTTCACCTAATACCAGTTTGTATTTACGTGTCCTCGTTTTAACAGGCCGCGGGCCTGATTCATCTCGGGGCAGCCTTAATTCTGACCGTTTACAAAGAGAACGTACTGATTATCGTCGAATATCGGAGTTACTTCTCGTGCGTAATGGCACTGTACATCACCTCAATTATTCTAATCGTTTGGCCGCTCATCGGGCTCTGGGCCATTCACCGCAAGTCGTGGAAAAAAGTATAAATCTTGCGAACGAAATTCTTCGCCGTTCTCGATCGCGCTGATGGAGAATAATAAACAAACGTTTTTTTTCTGTTTCGTTTCAGCAGCACTTGGCGTGTTCCCTGCACGCAGCAGTTTTTG
Source organism: Ophioninae sp. A BG-2022a (assembly GCA_030523105.1). Taxonomy (NCBI): domain Eukaryota; kingdom Metazoa; phylum Arthropoda; class Insecta; order Hymenoptera; family Ichneumonidae; species Ophioninae sp. A BG-2022a. The sequence goes on along the minus strand of JAPYZI010001013.1, from coordinate 24,970 downwards.
CAATCGCTCTGGGTATGTTCCAGACCACGGTGCAAACCAACATACGAAATAGAGCACGAGACAGAATGATGGCGAGCGTAGCAGCCCAATCGGAATTGTCAGAGACCGCGGGTGTCGTTTGGGATTACATTCAAAAATCGGTAACGCGCTCTGTTACGGGATTATGGGGCGCGCCTGATTGACTGCCTTTAAAAATTTATAATTCAGGGGTTGAGTCGGGAACCATACGTGCTTTACCAATCAACTCAGAACGTCACTGATGACATTCCAACATCCGTGAAGTTCTCGAATTGTTTAAAACATTTTGAAACGTGATGTCCATATAACGATGTAAGGCCGTATAAGATATTCTGGTTCCCAGACTCCCTTTACCAAGCACTGATCACGACGATCAAATTATAATTACTATGTAATCTCTCGATTTTCGACATAATCTGTGACATTTATGTGAAGCCATTGGCATCGTTGATTATTTTTCCACGACAATTCGCATACGAATTTTGAACGATGTTCAGTTCAAGTGTTGCGGGACTCAGGGTCAATTGGACTGGTGCGAAAAAACCGATGAACCTAAGGACCTGACAAAACCGATGGACTTTCTGGGCACGTACATCTGTCATTTACCAATATCGTGTTGCAACGAGGACATTGAAGAGACAGCGTCCTCGGGAAAGTACACCAAGTATTCTCACCGCACCGCCCCGTGTTCCGTTTCTCCCACTCTGTGGAACACGCATCGCATTGGTTGCCTCGGACACGTCAAGAGAGAAATGCAATACGTGGCGAAGCTATTGAGGATCATATGTTTCGGACCGGCCATCTTCTTTGTAAATTAATCTCTACTGAATTTCAATTTTTCGTGAGTGTACGCGTTAAGAAATTCACTGATTTCCTTTTTTGTTTTCAGGTTGGTTCGTCCGCTGTTGCTGGTATTCTTTACTACTATGCGCGACGATGGTCATACTTCCATTAATATCTCCCGGGATGTTATCGGACAAATAATAATTGGAATTTTCCCAAACGTATCCGTACTTACAATATTCCTATCAACGATTTTTTAAAAATCTTATATCTATATTTGTTTATATTTAGTTTCCTAAAGTTCAATAAAAAGATTAAATTTCTTGAAATTTAATCTCCCATATTCGTTTACTTAAAATTGTATTCCTCAAAAATCTATCAATCGAACTATAATTTCTCAGAATATAACATTTTCAAATACAATTTATAAATATTATCATTGGACAAGACAACCACACGAAAATCCATATAGGCCCCCACGTGGACTTTTGATCAACTGACCTACTCGATTAGGCAACGAAAGATCGAACGGAACAATTAGCCAGATAATTAATAGACGGATTTGATCCTCGTTTTTTTGTTTGATAGCAGAAGTGCCAGGGACATCAAAAAAAGTTTACAGAGCGCGATATTTTCATACTCAATTCTAAAAAGACAAGAACATGATTATATGCACCTAATTATGAAATAGAAATTGTCGATTCATCAATTTAATGAGATAGGATGCCCCATTAGTTCGTTGCTGCAATCGACGACCGCCGTTGATGAATCATAAATGGAATAATATTAACACACGGAACAAGCATTGATCCGCCCTCCCACTCCTATTTCTCCGTTGCTCTCGCCCCATCTACTCATCCGTTTGTTAAGAGTGTGTACGGCCAAACTTCTAAAACATTTAAGAAAAGGCATTAAAAAAAATACGCACACCATACATGAGATAAACCGTGATTCTTTATTATCAATAATTAGTTGTATCGCTCTAACTATTGATAATCGGTTGGTAATTTTCTCAGCATACTTTCTATTAATTCATGACTCAATCCGGGAACAGCGCCACATTTTTACCGGGTGCTTCACTCTCCGCTGGGCGGTTGCTTTGGACAAGACAGGTACGATTGATGGGAGAACCTGTCAAAAAAAAAGCTTCGTAAAAAATAAGTTCCAACCGCGGTCGAAACGCTTCTTTTACCCGAATAATTATTAAACGTGTTTTTTGGACAAGATATCACGCGGCGGTTGGACGACACCAACGCTTTCTAATGGAATCTGACAAACGTCAATATTATATTTAACACTAAATTTTAAAAGTAGGTAAAAGATGCATTTTCGATATGAGAAGTAACGTACGTATTCGCCATGATGTGTGGCACTTTTCACCATGTTCAGCTTTACACGACCGATGGATACGCCAGTATCGCTTGTACTCAAAATTCCGTGCGAACGTTCGAAGTTCAAATACACGATAACGTTATTTCGAAAATTTGTACATGCTCTGGTATGCTAATCCAGTGTCCCCTCTCGAAAGTTTCAATGACTCGGACTTGTACCGGATCATTGGGAAATATCAGTAACAGTTATAACCAAGATTGTATTAACGTTAATAGATTGAGCGGCTTATCCTGCATGTACTAGACCACGCACCCTTTTCGACGCCATATTAAATTGACCGTACTTTCGATATCAGGTTCCAACACAAAGCATATTAGCGGTAGCGCCCCTCTATCCGTTCGCGTTCGAAGGTGCTCTTCAACGATCTCCTGGATAGAACGTAGCCACACACGCTTTGATCGGACACACCGTACCGATATACATCCGAGCATTTTTTCATAATCTCAGCGCTAGAGCCGATACTCGTTTCCAGGAGCGTACACGCGACGAGATTATGCACGATATGCACACCTTGCGGGGGACACCTCAGCCTCCTTGGTGTACACGTACCAGCTTATCTATAGTCGCACACGAGGGCCGCGCGAGGCTGCACACGGTATTGGCGCTCGCGCGACTTTCAGTAACTACAAATTCCACGAGGCACCGTTTAGGTTGGCAGTTGAGTCCCGAAGCTTGATCGGGCGCATCGCACACCGCGCACGTATACAAGCGCAACACGCGGGGACCGCGCGAGAGGCTCATCGGGGCCTGTTGGCACTTTAAACATTCGGCGCGAGAAAATCTCGTCCCTGTTGATCCACTCGAATAATCTCGAGGACGGACGCGTGATTATACGGAACGGGACTGCTCGTTATCCAATTGCGTTCGTACAAACGTCGCGACTAGACCGGTACTTCGAGCTAGAAGCGTGAACGACCCACACGTGAAAAAAACATTTACGTTAGTGGTAAATAACTGGTTTTGTGCCAAAGACATGAAAATTTTGACGTTTCTCGCGCTGTGCGGCCTTGCTGTGGGACAGAACGGCGGCCGAGACCTTTGCGGGAATCCCCGGAGTTCCAGTCGTCCGGAATGCCGCAAAAACACCGGTCATCCTCAGGTAAGTTGTATGAATAGTTTTCTTTTTCGAATACGGTTTGTTTTTTCTTTTCTTTTAAAAACGGAATAAAGATAGACTGGAATTATTAGTTGTATAACTAATATTCTCATTGTATAACGCGTAGCTGAAAGCAAATTTTAATTCATCCGTTATAAGGAATTGACAATGAATTTTTATTGAAAAGAATGGTATTTTAACCTATCTTAACACTTTTTCATGTTATTGAATTAACGAATATTCAGTATACTTTTTTACTTATGTATCCCTATAGTTCGAAACTCCGAAGTTGGACAGTGTTATTGACACAAGTGCTTTTCTTTTTTCCGTCTCTTTACTCTGCAATTTTTCAGGGCATGAACACTCGCTGTTACTTTTTAATTAATTACTTAGTTTTTTTTTAGAGAATCGAGATAAATCCAAGTGATACGAAGAATCATAACTTTATATTCTCATAATTCTCAACCACGACACTTCTATCAACAGCCTACTCGAAAGGGTTTGTTTGGGTTTGTTTGGGTTGTGATTCTAAGTTAAAATTTCAGACGAAATTTTAAATGTGATTCTAAGTTAAAATTTCAGACGAAAAAGTCGTCGCACATTTGATCTTGATTACACTTTGGAAATGTAGGTGGGCCGATGAGGAGAAATAGAATCTTATCACTTTATCGAGTTTCAATGTCTCGTAACACTGTCCTGGATCAGTGAAAAAAATGCTACCTGTGGTGTATACTTAAAAGATGATACATTTTACGTATTCGTGTATCTTGAGAGCCCCAAACGATTACCTCAAAATTCCCTACAATTTTGCGATGATTTCACGTCTCGTACCTCAAGTATTAATTCGAAAAGCCTGGATCTACATTCATGCACTCCTGACACACTGTACGAGACTCGAAAGAACAATTGCAGCGGAATGACACTTTATCTTCCTCGAGGTAACGCAACGTATATGAAATGTTGCAAATATTTTTCTTGCTTCGTACCTCGGCCTGTACGTCACACGAGAAAAATGCCACATGTCGTTGTACCACACTTGTGTGCACGTACCGTGAGCCCGTGGAGCGCACGATCGAAAAATCCAAAAGAAGGGTATATACGAGAATTTATCAGCACGGAATGCCGAGTTGACGATACTTGAATTACGAGTATGCATACATACGTGCGGTATAAATATATTGAACCAGCCATATCTACATAACGTTGACTATCGGCCCGTCTGGCTATTTCAAGGACGCATCTATTTTTATTTCCGTTTATTCATGTAAACATTCCGGGAATTAACATTAAAAAATACATTAACTCATTTGTAAAGAAATATATGACGTAATATAAGAATTCAAAAATTCGATGGAAAACTCATTTAATAAATAATCATATAAAATATTTTAAAAAGATACTTTACAGAAAAAAATGTTCATCAAAGCTGAAGATCCAATAATTCGGAATACTTTTCGTACGATTATTGATAAATGATTTAGGAATTTATTTCTCATTTATACTAAGAAAACACCGTAATATATGTAATTATAGAATGTTAACGTTTGAAATTGTCATAAACAATCTTCTAAAGAACAATGTACTTGAAAAATTAAATATACCACCCACAAACAAATGTTTAAGCAAAGGATTAGAAAAACCGGAAATATTTTGAATAAATACGTGAGCCAAGACTGACGTATTTATATCTGAATATTTATTCCATTACACTGAATAAATGTATCAATATTCAAGCAAATCCGGTCGTTCGACGTCGAAAAATCGTTCACACCGTTTTGAAAGACATCGTTTCGATAAAAACGCGTACAAATCTTGACTAGCAGTTTTATCGCGGTATTCGTAAATTTACGGTCAACCTACGATTCCTAAACCATATGTTGAAGTTTCGTCTTATATTTGATATGCCACAAGCGCGACTACTTTTTTCAAATTTTCAACTAGCCTAACTCGTGTCAAAGGTATCATTTTGTAGAACCAGGGATTAGATAATGTTAGGTACGGGGATAATAGACTGTCACGAGGACGCTCCTCGAAATAGTGTCTCTTCGAAGTCGGCTTTTGCATGTACCATTTGTATTTTGCGTGTAAATGCTCGTCTACATGTCCGTGTGAAAGATAGTCGGAGAGAGAGATAAAGTATGTGGTGACACACCTGTCGAACGAAACGTAGAGAGGCTAATATAAAAAGACTCCATCTGGCGCTTGAACACCAAAGCGAGTTAATTTCACGAGCAGAGCTAATTTCCTTTTTCCTCTTTTTTTATTTTTCTCAACCTCCGTTCGGAACGATTCTTCCTTGTGAGAATCAAGCTCGAACACGACATTATCAAGGCTGCGAGATTACCTTTAATAAAACCAGTGGATCACGTGGACTGCCACGGCTGACATTCGAAGCAAACAGGTTCATTCCTGAATCACCTGCGCTTTTCATTCGCGTCAAGATTGCGATCAAAACTGTTGCTCTTGGATTTCAGTACATCAGAGATTCGATGATCACCCCCGTTCGTGGCGTTTCCAACAGCCACACTGACCGTACGAGATGATGAAACGTTGGCCTGAAAAATGATAGTCTTGAGTGACGACATTGATAAGAGAACGATAGAAATGGTTGATATTGGTGTAATTGACGGTTGGAACGAAAACTGAAAAAAGTACCGACGAGAATAGGCGGATTTGTCATAGACATCGCGGATATTGTGTAATGAAGAAGAGAGACGTGTTTTACGTGAAGTGCATTAATCCAACCTTCACCAAGATTTCTAACCTTCGCAACATAACTTGCTCGAAGTGACGTCGCATAAATTAATTCAGATCAGCGTATTATGCTCGTAGATAGTCAAGATCCTTGTGATACTTTTTTCAATAGTTTAATCATCGCTTGTCTGGTTAGACATTATTTCGACGATTTTTACGACTTCTGGAAAACGAACGCGATGAACTTTACTAAAGATGGAATGCTTTAAAGAAATAAATTTACGATTTTCGAATGCCGGAAAGCCATTTTGTTAGATGGCAGTTTTAAGAATATTCGAACATTAATCGCGATATTGATTTCTGCGAAGTGATCTATTAGATAATCGATTGGCCTCCGATTCGTCTTACATAATTGATAATAATGAAATTGAAGTTTGAATCGTTCGAATGCAACGAAGATTATTTTTACTTTCCCGTTCTGATTATTGTCCAAAAATATCTTCCGCTGTGTTACATTGTAGATCGTTGAAATAGGGATCTGAAAAAATATCCAACTGATTTTTGCCGATTAGATCTACGAAAAGAAATTGGAACGCAAGAGTATTAAGTTTCATCGCACTGCATCAATGCAAAATATTACAAAACAAAATTCAATACTGAATCAAGGTTGTTAAGCACTGGATTGTTTTTTACCACAACGCAATCGGACATTGTCGCTTTCTCCGCTCTTATGTATACCGCGTTCAAGCTTCCGCATTTTACAAATCTACGTAACGGCAGGTTCAAGCGGTTCAGCTACCACGACGACCCAAATATCAGGGATACCGAATAAAATTTATTTGGAATGAAGTCAAGTAGCGAAAACTTAAACCAGCTTTTTGGCTTATCCTGATTAAATAGAACAATGTATGAACCCTTTAAGACTCAAGAATGTGCATTTTGAACACGTCTCCCTCTGTCGTAGTTTTTTTCTCGAGGCTGCGGTTATTCTGTTTCAACGAAGAGCATCGGAGTATGCATAGAAGCATTATACTGAATAAACTACCGACATTTGCACATAGAATTAGAAGTATGTGGGTCAGATTTGACTTAACTGGGTCACGGTAATGATCCTCTAGAAAAAGGTTTCGTGGCGGTCCGAAGTCGAGAACGGGAAGTGAACTCGTTAAGAATGTCGTATAACATAATTGGCTAAATTTAATAGGAAGTTTTTGGATGGTACGGCCTTGCCACCTTCTCCCTCTCTTCTTATCGCTCTCTCGGCACTTAAGGAGAGTTTACGGCACCGCAGCACGTTTGAACGATGGATCAGATCTTGTTAGGGAGAACGTAAAAGACGTATCGTCGCGGTGAGACGCGAAAAGAGATATTCGGAATTCTTCTTTTACCGTTTTGCTCCCTAGAACAAGAAGATTTCCGAGAAAGTCAAAGACAGCAAATGTGTGTCGCGATATTAATGAAGCTGCTCACCGTCCGCGTCACCTTGGCGCTAGCCATTCGTAAATCTGCGCGACGGAATGCCAATTAATAATTGCTTCTAATTTCTCGTTGCATTCACCGCCGTTTCCGCAATCAGCGAGACGGTTCTTTCATTGCTTTAAATCCGAAGCGAAATGCAGAGAAATTTTTCATAGATTTCGTGAAGCAATTAAAATATTGACAAGATAATATCCATCGCTTGGTCCACGAGTTTGGCTATTTATGCTTGATTTTATTCTGCATCTACGTTGAACTAAGCATAACAACATATTTCGTTCAATATCTCAGTATCGCTTTGTCAAGATAAGCGGACTGAGAGAATAAATAGTACTAATAGACTGATAATATCCTTAGAAACACTCAAGATTGTAACTTATCGTCGCCTCCTTTTGCACACCTTTCGTATTCTCGATAACGCGAATTCATTTTGTTCGCCATGTGATCATGTATCTTTGCTTGCGGTCAGTGCGAAGCCCCGTAGGATGACTCAGTCGATGTTCTCGGTATTATCACGAGGATTAAAAATATACGCGTCCACATCGAGCCGAGGGATTTTCCATGAACCGGACCACTTTCTTTGCGAACATCTCCTCGTCTTCCCATAATTTATAACCTGCCATTTCGACACGAATATATTTTTTTACACATTCAGAAACGGAGAAGAAAAACGTCATCCAATTTGTTGTTTTTCCCCATCAGGTATCATTTTTATCCTGTTCGTAAATACCGCCATGAGTCACAGACTCCAATTATAAATTTCTGTAAAAAAATCGTAACGTTCTTTCCGATATATAATTCGATCAAATCCTCATGAAATGTTGAGTCTTCCACGGTCAACGCACCTAGAAACATGGGCTTGCACGTTTGATACGCACTTTGAAAAAGTTTTGCGGAAATGACTCACGTGAGAGGTCGTTGGGCGCGGTTATCCGGTCTGTTGCGAACGCAGATGTGTGGTTTTAAACTGCCGACCCTTTTTTCCCGATTAGATTACCGATGCCAAAAAAGAACTCCGGATCTGCACGAACAACGAAATCCGTCTTGTGTTTCAGATGTCGATGAAGCTCGCCAGGAAACTCGACTCGCTCAACAGCGTTGACGAATTTCTGACCATGCTCGACGAAAGTCACCGTGGAAAGGGAAACGTTTCCATCGTCAGTAAGTATCTCAAAGTTAAAAAAAAACTTTTATTAGCTGCGATGCCTATCGAAGGGCTGGTGTAAAAAGAACACACTTCCAGGCCAGTACGGGACCAGTCCTGCAAAACAAAAACCGATAAATGAATTTTGAAGAAACTTATGTTGATCATGGACGCTATCGATTAACGGGAAAAGTTATTTTTCAAGAAATACAAAGTTAACAACGACGTATTCGTATCACAATTTTTTTCTGTTTATTTATGACCTTTTGATTATTTGATAATATTGATCGGTTGATTTTTTTAACCAGATAACTTCTCGCGTTAAATGATTGCGAATAGAGAACGATGTGGCTTACCGAAATTTGATCGAAAATGCTGGTTGCCAATGAAACGAAACCGTTAACATAAAATATCCCAATACCTATCGTGTTGATTGATAGATAAGCTAGTTCATAGCTTTATAGAAAAACGTAATGAGTAATCATTCGCATTGCGGAATGTAAGCCTGATTCACATCTTTCACGATCATTCAACTTCATCCAATATATATCAAACAGTGGGTAAACAAAGCATTTGCTCAGCTGAATTTTTCTACGTTATTTCTGGGCCTTCTCGTTACCGTACATTATGTATATTATTTTGAACGTGCAGTTTATTTTTTTTCATGGAGGTCCGGCAAAACCATCTAGGAAATGGATCTTTTTCAATCGTTATGTCAGAAAGATGGAGTGCGCAAATGTTTTTTACGCACTGTGTATATATATATATACACACATACATCGATTCTATTCACCAAACACAATGAGAGAATATCTTTCGCTAGCGATGACCATCTTCAGGCTCACACAAAAGAACTTGACATCGAAATTCATCACGTAAAACAAAACACTTTCGTTTGGTTGCCAATTTTACTGTTTCCAAATCGAATCGTTATAAAACACCAGTGAAAAACTACTATAAGTTTCAATGCAAGAAAAACGAAAGTTGTGCAAAGAAAGCTTGTTATATCGATCACGTTAAAAAAAAAAATAAACGGTTCGAAGCCACCGGCACGAAGAAAAATATCTCCAAATGTAGACTTAAAGATAGTATCGCTAAAAAAAAGTATGTTTCCTGTCGAGCGACACAGTATACCAGCGAAACGAGAGGAAGATTGAAAAATATTTTAAAAAAAAGTGTTACAGCTATTAGTAGACCAGAATCGGTTAAAGAAAATTCAAGCAGTACGACCACCTGATTTCCAAACATCCTCCAGTTTTTTCAAAATTCGCGAATTGCAGTTGCACTGGATGCTTCACATTTTCTGGAATTCGTCTATCCGACAAAATGTTCTAATTCGCGTTCTCGAATTTTAGAATCACGAGACTTGCAGAATATAATTGAGCAAAGAAAACGTAAAATTCCCGTTCACTGCTTGAACTGCTGCGAGTATTTTTGGCATATTTTTCACTTAATCACGAATCAAAAAGTTGATTCTTTTTTGGAGTATCTGAGGATCGGATGTAAGCTTGGTACGGAGAATGCAGATGCGCATAAAAATGTGATCAACGGAGAACGAATGCTTTAAATACCGATACTAATCGTACAAATCTAGAAAATTATCACAAGTTAATACTTCCTCGAGTGACTAGTATTCGAAGTGTTCGATTTAAAAATATGCGATCGAAAGCTGACACGCAGTTGATCGAATCGCAGCGCGGGCCTTGTTCACAGAGCGAAAATAAAGCATTCGGAATCCGGAAGAGTAGTGCACCGTAACACTGATACGCGCGCGGGTTAAACACTTTTTTCAGTATCACTGAGGCTTTTTCGATCCTCGAATTCCTCCGTCAGACTGGACGTCGCATTGCTCTCATAAACCAACATGTGAATTGAATAATTGAACTTGAAGCTGTTAATACGATTATCCCCTGCTGAGTCGTTTTTTTTGGTCCAATCGAAGACTAACCGGTCACCTACGTATTTTGCTGATGTGAAATTAAATTTCGGCGCCATCTCAGCGTCGAAATATTCTAGAAATCGTTGTTTGTCGTCGAAACGATCGAAATCCTCGAAGGGATTAAACGCTGGTGGGGATTCCTCTTGCATCTCCTCATCCTCTTGGCTGTTCAATCTCTTGCGCCCCTTACTCGTCATCGCGTTAAACTCTTGGGTATACTTCTTCTCGCTGCTGTCTCCCAACTCGATCCTTCTCTCCTTATTCGCGCAGGCACTTCGCGATCTCACTGGTTTGTCTTTGGAACCCGTAGTTTGATCACCGCGACAAGTGTAAGCCACTTGAAGCTTGCAATGACGCCGGCAAGACTGGCCCGGCAGACCGGAAACGAATCCGGACGAGTGCCATTTTCCTAATCGAACGAAACGCCGTTACTAAAAGGGAAAAGACCGAGGGAAATATTAAAATATCGGACTTACGAATCTTATTGGGACCCGATGATCGATGAATGTGGACAATTCCGTTAGCCTTGATAAATTTCATAGAGCTTTCAGAATTGGATTGTGAAACATTCGTTGCACATTCCATTTTCGCTGACGCGAGGGAGTGGTCCGTATCGTTCCCCTCTGTCGAATCCTCAGTTATGTTCTCCGCGCAAATTGGAACGATTCCTCGATGGGCAACGGGCGATGGCTCAATCGATTCACCCTTCTTTTCCTTTCTTTCGTGCAAATCATCGATGTACAGCTTTTCTAAGTACATTAAATTTCTTAGGAGCGGGTCCGGCACATTTGTACTCTCGGGCGAAACTTCCTTAGACTTGCACTTTCTCCTGAAAATCAAGAAACGTCAATAACTGTTATCGCTAAAAAAATAAAAAAATTTTATTCCCTGGCGTTAGAACGAAGCAATTCTTTTTTAAAGCCTCATTGTTGGTATATGAAAAATCATCTTCGTTGTAAATCGTGGAAGGATCTTAAAAAAACTTGCGTAAATTTCGTAGATCTCATTAAGAAAAGTTTGGAAATGATTAATCCGAGGAAATTGAACGTATTTTGAAAAAAAAACGACTATTTATTATCGTTGAAACGGTTAATCGATTATTTTGGATGAAATTGATTTTTGAAAGATGAATGATGTTCTTGTGAAGGTTACAAAATGTTGCATCTCCCGTAGTTACGTAGTACAAAGAATTACCGAGCTCTACGTTTTTTAAGGATTCCCGAAGCTGGTGTTATATCGTCAAACATGTGTCGAGAATTCGTCATGTTGATTCTCATAAAAGCCGCGACGTTGCGTTTCCCAGTGACCGTTTTGCCGAACCAATTGAGACTAACATCTTCGGCGAGATGTTCCTCCAAACCATAAGCGAGGCCATCCACGAGAGCGAAATAATTATTAGCGAAAGATATCGCTCGAGAGTATTCGTCGGTCATCGTACCGCAAATCTAGAAAGAAAAAAAAAGTTTTCGACATTCAATGAGCACTGCCACAAATATTTTTAGCATCAATACACTTTTCTAATCTCTCAATTTCAGGCAGATTCGATGGTATAGAACGATCGAGCGGGAAAGTGGCAGTGCCGGCGAGATGCATGCCGGAAATGCAAACTGTACCTCTCGATGTCGACAACAACGACCCCGCGGTGTTCTATTTCCCGAGTTGTACTCGTATCAAGCGATGCGGTGGATGCTGCCACTTTTTACTCTCGTGCCAGGCAAAAGAACAAGTTACGAGGCTCTTCGAAGTTATCGTCTCGCGGCTGACGGTGGACGGAGATATGGTCGCGGAGGAGAGAAAAATCGTTCCTCTAGAAGAGCACACACGTTGTGAATGCGATTGCAAAATGAAGCCCGAGGTACGTGGACGATACGTATAAACTGTAATGCAGAAAAAAATGCGTATTAACAACTATTCGAATATTCGATATCGAAAAGCGCTGATATTTTTTAGTCTGTCTTTATAATTTTTAAAGTTGATATGTCTACTGTTGAAATCTATTGAGAAATATTTATTTTTGTTTTTTTTTAATCAAAATTATATTGTATAGAACTAGAGCGTAGATCGCTAAAGGGATATCTTAAAGCTGCTCATTTAATTTTTGCAACTCAGGTTCACTAAAAGAGATATGAAGATAGATAACAAATTCACTACATTTGAGTTTTAATACTTTGGTTTGTATTTTGCGCTTCAAATTTACATATATTTTTGTTTATATTTGTATCTTCCATATTAAAAAATAATTATTGCACTCATAATTGAGTTGGGAAACCTGAATTTTTACAGCAATTTTCGGAATTAATTTTGTTAGGGTCGAATTTCTTTTGAACTGATGGAGATTATAAAAATTACTCGGATGACTTTAAGTATTTTCGACAAAGATTGACGATTTCTTTGTTTATTTGGATGGTGAAGAAAAAAATGGTAAAATAATAATTGCATTCCAACGATGCAATATTCGACGTCATAATTACCATTGAACGTAACTATAGAAACCGGTCTATGCAACAATCACTATCATTTACATATGATAGGAATTATCTTGTTGATTATACTTTCAACGTGAGGATCTTCAATCCCAATGATTTCGTGAAAAATCGAACCCTATTCCTATCGAATAATACTGATTCGAAATGAAGCGTATAGCGATACGCATAATTTGTTCTCTCCATCGATAGGTTATCAATGATCATCCAAGTGTCAATTTGTTTTCTATTTGTATATTTTAGGATTGTCATCCCAAGCAAGGTTACATCGAGGAGCTCTGCGAATGTAGATGCCAAAACACAGACGAGGAGAGCAAATGCGACCGAGACCCTGAACATAAATATTGGGATCCGTCTACGTGCTCTTGCCACTGCATCAAAGAGACAATGTGCAATTTAGGATGGTGGTTTAATCCAGATACGTGCAGGTGTGAATCGCTCCGTCAAGTAGATTACATCTAAATTCGGGACACGCCTGAAAAATTTCATCACCGCTTTTATCCTTGTCGTTTGATTTCACAACTCTTTCTCAAAACGCCGGTTCCGCGTCACGCAATTCCGTGTTTCCATTATACCGCAAATCAGTTGATTATTCGGACTATCTTAGGATGGAACTCGGGACAGAAAAAATGAAGAAGAAGAAGAAGAGTAGAATCGACGAGAGACTTTGATAGCTTTTTTGTACTTATTAACGATCAAATTCAAACATGACTGTTTTGTACTTAATTTATAAACGTTATGAGACTTGGATAGCCCGAGGTATGCACAAGTCATATATCGCGCATTCTTTTGATTTAAAAAAGAAACAATACAAGTATTCGTAAAATCGTGCTGATCTTGTCAATCGTAACGACAAACTGAGGCCAATAATGACAACTGATTTTTCTACCATCGTGACTTCGATATGACGTTCCGAAGCGCTTTTTTTCATATCGCCGTCAATCGTATTACTAGTACTCTAACAATTTTTTTTCATTGTCGATACGTATTCCTTATGCGAATGTTTTGCACTCAGTAGTGTCATAAGTTCCTAACGTTCACGCTAAGTTGGTGATATTTATCCTCGATGTACAAAGATTTGGAATAAAGATTGCAAACACGACTTCTCCGGCTACTGATATCACTGATGAAGATAATTTTAAAAAATCGATAAAAGCGCGGATTCTTCAGTGACCACATTTTTTCAACTTTTTTTATTCTTGCAAGCGAATCGTACGACGAAAAATGGGCTACGGCCGATTGGCTAAAAAGTGTTGGTACAAAAAACGAATATTTTGCAGATGCGAGCGGGCACAGACTTCCGTAATCGGAATTGGAAGAGATACTATGTATCAGTACGCGAGAAATTCAAAAACGCAAGACAGTTTGCCAGATATAATGCCACCCGTTAGTGACCCTCGTCGAAGAAGTAACAAGGACGATCCCGAGTACAAGTAGGACTTATCGAGCCACCGATAACGAGTGTTCGTGTTTCTATAATCATTCGTGCCCAAGTGCGAACAATCCTCGAAGCAGCTCAATGCATCACGACCAATGCGAAAGGGATGAAGCTCAGTGCACCGACAGTGCAGGCACCTGCGCATCGAATTGTTTTTCCTTCCATCGGTTAGTGCTATGCTGCCTGCGAATCCCAACGACTAGTAAGGGATTACACCGGCGATGCATATCTCCCGTTGTGCTATTTACGATAAGTTTTGCTGGAACAATGCCTCACCTGTGATAAATTCAAAGTTAACTTTACACACATGTAGACATGACTGTTTTCGTTGAGCTTATCACGTTTGAAAAGATGAATATTTGTATAAAAATGCATTCAAATCTTAGGTGAAACCTGCAGTAGTTTTTATTAAACGCTTTTACAGATTTTAGAATTTCACGAGCATGTAGATTCAACGAGGGAGAGAATTTGTTATTTTCACTGAAATACTACTTTACAAATAGCACTGATTTGTAAAGCGCAGCTTTTCTAGGGACACTCAGAGCTGTACCCTTACTTCGAACGACAAAATCAAATGAAATGGCTGATTCAGATTTTAGCTACATTACCGCTGATATTTCCTATACTTTATGAAAAACGTACAAGTTTCCTATATGTATATACTACGATTGTTGTACCCATATGGAAAGAAAATCAAGTCTCTGTGTTGACAACTTTGTCTGAGGTTCTCTTGCGCTTGAGAAGTCTGTTCCAAGATATTATAAAAGTTTGCAGCATTTTTAGCCTTTGGAGCATAGTAGAAATTACATGAAAATATTTGTTAGACATCGTGTACGAATAGAAGCCCGCCAATATGGGTTATATAAGAATATCCATGGTTATTTTTTTTATATGTCATATCAATGTGGATTCAGACAGAATAGGATTTTGTGCATATAAAAATTATAGTATCCAGTTGTTCATTATAAACATGCAACAAAAGTTGTTTATATCTTCATGGTAGAACATTTTATTTACCTTTTTTTGTTGTTGACCTCTAATTAAGTTTGTATAGTACGTTTGAACGATTTGTCTAAACTCATAATTCAAAGTTGTTTTTCTTATTTGATTGATGCAAATTCTGTCGCACTCCAGTTTTGTGATCAACGAACGCCATGTAATTAGAAAATTTCTCTTTGGCGTGTCAAGACCGGACAGACTGAGGGCTCGTTATAAAATAGATAAGGTAAACAAAACTCATAATTGTCCTTTGCAATGAAATCAAAAAGTTCCCTCATGTTGTTCAGTACTCTAATAAGAACGTTTTATTGGGTACCGAGAGATTGATGCAAGGATAACAAAAAATCTCAAGTATTTATAACTATAGAATACTATAAACTTCACCGAAAAAGATAGATTAGAAAAGGTCTTTGTGTATTTCTCATAAAGATTATTTATTCAAATAATGTTCTCGTTTATTGTACCTATCAGAATGCTTTAAAAAAAACATTCATTGATATGCCAATAGAAAAAACAGCATCTATATATAAAACTTTTGCAGGTCTGTTAATTGTTTCCTGCAGAGATGTTACAAAAATTGCCTACCAGGTAGCAACCAATATTTATTCACGAATGTGTTTTGTCATCATTATGAAGACCAACTCCGAGTTGGTTTGGAATGAGTTTTATTATCATTATCCAAGCCGAGCCAAATACCTTGCCTCGTTGTACTTTGTATCAATATCTTTGTCCGTGTTCAATGATAACAAAAAATAAAGAGTTGTTGCAGTCCTAATACAGTTAATCCGACAACAACAATGAAATCTCAACAATCCTATGTTGAACAATGTCTTCCAGCATGCAACGTTCACACGGATAGGGGCAACATTTAAAGAATCAGGGACATATCTAACCATGTCATTTACAAGGATATCAAAAGTTTTTACTTTGGTGGTATCTGAGTCTATTGACAAATGATAATCCTTAACCCGTTTGCATCAAAGTGCGGAATAATCCATGCTCGGATGAAACAGGGTTAAGTGATCGCCCATGATCTTTAAATGATACCGTTGAGCTGAAGACCCGCATATCCGTAAGCGGCTGACTTTGAAACATTGTGCGCATTATGCGTTGACCCTGCCGACTTCAAAACTTGGACGTAGCTATACAATCGTCGAAAGAAAAATGCTGACCTGGTTTTATCAACGCGATGCGTCACGTTGCTGCTCTCCGCTGGAGGTTTGCACAGTAGATATATTGGTGTCTTTGTTCCTGATGTCTCTGATATAATCGACGACCAATTTGTTCGCTTGAAGAATAGAAGAATGGATAGTTCCTATCGACTTGACGGATTGGGATAGCGATTCTGTAAAAAAAGTGAAGAATCGCGTGAAAACAAGTTGCTGATAAACGGCAGCTCAAGGTCTTGATTGTTTATGAAAATAGAGTACGTGATGTTATGAGGAACGAACCTACGGAGGCGGCGATGTCTGCGATTGTTGCTTCTTCCGAGATTTTCGTGCGTTTCGACGCCGGTTGCATTATACGCCTGCTCAATTCTCGTGGGATATTTAAAATTTCCGGTCCGCTTACTTTTCCGTGAAAGCCGGCGTGAAGGGCGTACGCGATTCACGTGGACAAAGGCCGGGAAATGCAGCGACGAGAATTCGAGGTGGTAACAAAATTGGCGGCAAACTGTCGTTTAGTCGCCATCTTGTCTGCAGTAGTTGTAATTTGACCGGAAGACAGGTGATAACGTACCGGCCGCGGTAAAAAAGTCGAAGTAACTTCTTGAGTAGGGTGGTAGATGGACCCACTGCAACAGGGGCGCGTCAGTTCGCTGCAAGTCCTCACGGTCGACGCTCCCTGTCCATATCGTGATCAGCGTTAATACGAGACGCATGTATGCGCAAAGAGGATCTTCTGGCAAGGAAAAGATTGTGGAAGCCGAGCGGCCGAACAGTTTGGTATGGATCCTTGGTAGTGTTTCTTTTCCATCATCCCCCAGCATCGTCAGATCAGAACCGCCATTATCCTCAAATTATCCCAGCTTCCTCACGGTTTGTCATCGTGAAGGAACGCGCATGCGCGAAAAACGTACGTAAAATTTAACAAAAAACCGTTACATATTAAAAGCTCAAGAATTCGACGGCGTCTGTGGTCGCATTAGCGAGAAGATGACACTGCAGAGCGTTGATAAATTATGCACATTTGGCACTATAATTTATCCGCTCTAGATAGATTCGACGAGACCAACATTTTCAGGCAATTTTTCTTTGTGTATGGTCGGCAATCCGTAGAGGAGACCGAATGTTCGAAAGTTGCGTCCATCTTGAATTCATATCACGTGGGACAGTTTTTACATCACTGAGCGGTTAGGCTACTGTGACAATTTCGAAAATCCGTTAGTCGCTTGAATCTACACATTGTAGAGGAACGGCCAAGATAGTCTAGGTATATGGCATTGAGGATAAACGTACGGTTACAACGATAAAACTGACAGTCAAACTTTAATCCTGTTTTTCGCGAAACAATTTTTTTCGCAACGGTGTACACGAATTCTCGAAATCCAACGAACCGGTTTGTTTGAAATTTTTGTGCATGTATCCATAATAGAAGTAATTTAATTTCGCTCAACATTTTTCAACAACGAAAAGTCGTAAAAAGAAAAAAATTTTATCCAAATTAATCCCTGAAATTATTTTATCGTCGACCAGTGTATGTTGATTTCGCGGTCACATATAGAAGCCTTAAAGTGTCATGTACGCCTTGAAGTGCCTTCGTACGCCATGAGATCATGCGCTCGTCGTAAATTATTTTTAAACCGTATATTTGTAGCAATAGAGGTAAACTTTGTTTTCACAAGAGCATGTGAAAGCATTGAGAAATGGTTAAGCGTTTCGCCATGCCGGAGTCGAAAGCGCTGCGGTCAGGAGGGAAAGAGACAAAAGAGTCGTTTCTCCCTCGGCCGGTATAAATCGTAATAAAAATCTATGTCGCTAAGGGTTCCTAACCCTGCAACCGTCGTTGTGAGTCTTGTACGTAAGGTTACGAAAAGTCCTCTCCCCAATCTTCCATATTTTTCCGAATGCGCACTTTGGCCAACCATCGTAAATGTCCAAAAGACCGCGATAGCGTGCGACGGTGGCGCCACCGTTTACTGTCCAGTTATAACGCGAACCCGTGTACAGTGCGAAGTAAACGCTAAAAGTGACAGTATCGCGGAGTAAACTCCTTCCCGACTAAAATATCCCAAACTTTTGACACATTTTATCGCTGGCAGTGCAACTTTATGGCTCGGGGGCACGTATATTCTCGTCGAACGATAATTCTTCTGAATAACTATGATTATTCGAACGATAAGGATCTCTCGATTCCTGGATGCAACCTGCGAATAATCGGCGAAGGGGGGGGGGGGGCGGGCATTATTGCCAAGCGTCCGGTGAATATTTCTTGCACCGCATGATTCTCCACATCTCGCGGTATGGCTATTTATAACGCGTTCAAAAATTCTACAGAAGCCGTTCGCTCGTCCTCGTTCTGTCTCTTTCTCTCTCTCCCTCACCCATCCACGTACACGTGATTCGTTCGGATCGATACATCGAGCGAAAAAACGCAATTTCGTAATTAGGGGGCCTCTCCCCCGAAGCATGTGTGAGTTCGGCCAGAGGGTACATTATTATTATAAGGCTTGGTAGAGCCTTCCTTTCTTTTCCCCCATCCTTCCAACTCCGACCACCGCCGTCTCATATTTTTTTCGTGCTCTTGTTTCGTGTTATTCCTCGCAGGAAAATTAATCCATAGTGTATACGAATTATCGACAAAACATTATCTTTCTCAACCGGACCTCGAGAAAGGCTATATATACATATGTTTACACTCGCATGTAAATATAGACCGTAAAGATACGTAGTGAGGAAACACAAGGGGGAGAGGAAAATGGGTGTGTAGGAATTTGTCAACAATGCGATCAACGTCTCATGGTTGTCTCCGGCCTCAGTTTTGAACAGTCGAAAAAAAAAGCGATGAAAAATCCATGACTCTCGTTCCAACAGCGTATTCTTTCGTATCACGAATTTTTTACGAAAACACGCGAACGTTGATGCGGACCTCGAAACGCACCCTGTGAAAAGAGATCCGTGACAAATTGCAAAGGTCCCTGTTATTACGATATCAAACCCCGAGTGACGCGTTTCAGGCTTTTTTTACGTCCTCTCGATGCATCTTATTTTTTTTCTTCGTTAGGTATACATCGATATCGTTCAACGTTCGTGTTGAGCTTGAGAAAGAGAGGAAACATAAAAAGAGCGGATACATATGGATACACGTACACGGGGATGATCCTGTGCACCAAACGCAGTCGATCAAACGAAAACTCAAAGATGAAAAAAAACTTGACGTTTTTTGCTTCCCCGCTGAAGCGTGCGTGTATTTCGCGATCCGGCTTTTTTCGAGGCCTGCACGGAAGAGTGAAACGAGACAAGCTCGCGTAACAAATTATATGCGAAGATTCTATCGAACGGTATCTCATATCTTTCGTTGTTCGCTCTCTCGCTCCCTTCCCCTCCTTTCTTTCTGCCTTCAATATTTTTTTTGTTTCATCGACCACTCTGCGAACCTTTCGGATTCATAATCCATGCAAATTTGGGCTGACACTCGACTGGCGTTCGATATGGATGGATGTATGGATGTGCATGTATTTGTGGTATTCGTATCTTCACTATTTCAGGCCAACCAAAAGAAATATAAATCTTCGGCACGAATGGATCGAAAAGAGTTCAGACCCAATATAACGTTGTCAATTAAACTGGATTTTCGAATTGTTGTTTTTTCTTTCATTGTGAAAGTTATGCGCGTTGCAACCTAAGGATATTCCTTTTTTCGATTTTTTATTTTCTCATTTTGTGCTGAGTAGAATATTCTCGTTGGGATTTGAATTGTAAGTTTCTAAACAAGGGACGGAAAAAAAAATTGATTTTTCTGTAACGAGTTTGCGAAAAAAAGAAATCCGAATGATAGAAAAATAGTCGTTTGCGTTGCATATTTCAAGCCTATAATATCTTTTGCCATCTTGCAAAATAGTGGAAAGAGAGTATTTTTTTTTTGACAATTTATAAGCAACAATGTAATTAAAAATGAAAAAAGGGATTTTCGAAAACAAGGCGGCATTGGCTTCTGAAATATTTATATCAAAATCCCGATTGTTGATTGTGATGCAAATTTTCAGACATTCTACTGGAACGAACGGAATACACAATCGCGTAATGGAAAGTTCGGAAATTGTGGAAATGGAAAAGGCACTAAGACTACTGCTTGGAACGTGGAGAAGCGACAAAAGGATTTGGCGGAGAAGAGGTTACTGGAAGAGATCGAGAGAGGGAGAGGTAAGGATACAGGATTAATAACTCGAATGCTGTGGCGCCATGGTTTTATCCCGCCCGTTACAATTGGCCGTGAGGAGTCGTCGGCTGTTGCCAAACGTCGGACACAGACATACTCGCTACCGGTCGAGTTTGCGTTCGCGAGCGGGCGAATGTTTCCTAAATCGTTCGAACAAGGACGAAAGATCGTAAACTCGAGAGCGAGAGAGAAACAAAGAAACTCGAGCGGACGCAAAATATCCCAAGCAAACCGAAACAAAAACAAACTACGGACGAGACGAGTATATAGACGAAAGGGAAAAAAGATTTGGCGTTCAGTTGTGAACTCGTAGCAAGCTACATTGTTTTCAAGGTCGCTGATGGTTGAATCTCGCCGAGAGGGCAGAGAGAAAGAAACAAAACGAGAGGGAGGGAGAGAGAGAGAGGGGGGCGAGAGAGAGAGCGCAGAGCGAACGGGTGATGAAAAGGAAGAGAGACCGAAAGCAAAATAATAAAAATAACACGTTGGCCGCGAGTTCGTAAGACGGTAGCTCACGGCTTAAGTCGTATTTGAGGCACGTCCAGGGGCCGCGAGGAGCCCCGTGATCGCCTACCTTTAATAACTGAGGGATTAACTCCACCTCGCCTCAAACATCTACCCGCCTCCGTTCCTATCACTTACATTAACGTTACTTCGTACTTGTTTCATTTCTATATAATCCCGGATGCGAGAAAGCGAATTTGTTCGATACCTTGGAGGTGTGAACGAACGCCTTGAAAATTCATGCCAATTTGACACCTCGCTCAGGCTGTTTATCACGTATCCATCATCGTCGTGACGACTGTATTTTTTATCATGCCTCTAAAACGACGAGGCTCTTGTTTGCTCTTTCAAGAGGAACTCGGTTCTCCTGCAACAGGATCAGGATTCTTAAAAATAATTCAATAATTATTTTATCAATTGCCTGGCAAACGCGACAACGCGGTCCGTTCATCCGAAGCTTTGATTAATCGCTCGTTACAAAATCTTAATGATGGAATATTTTTAGAATTTGCGATGATCTAATACGATTCGTTTTGCAACGATTAACGTCCGCAGAAGCTTTTTTCCCATAATCGATCGTGATATATGCTACTACTCAATTATTTCGTGAAAAATTGGAAAATAATTAATGAAATTTTATTCTATCAATAACTACTTTTCCCCACATATGCAAGAATTTTTTCGATTTTTAAATATACATTCAGTAATACTTTAAGGATCTGTTCTTCGGTTCGTTAGTGGCGCGAGAAGAATACGATCCAAGCGGGTGCAAGGAACAAGGGCTCCCTTGCTTGGCGAATCGGTCAAATGAGGGTGGAGGGGGCAAAGAATCAGAGCCACAAAGTGAGAAGGGGAACGTTGGAGAAAAGAGAAAAATGGTAGCAGAGTGGACGGCGGGAGGGACCGAGGGATTGTATGGAAAAAGTCAAGTGTACCTGTAGGGCCAAGAAGGGATCTGAGAACAGCAACGAAGACCCGCGGGGTCGTTGCACTCGACACGAGTACCTTTGGTCAGCCTCTACGCTTCGCCACGTGCGTTTCTTCTCTCCTGATCTCCGGGACTCGCAAATCCACGCTTTCATTCGTTCAGCTGTAACACGTGTTTCCCCAAACGTCTCCAAAGCGAACATCACTGTTCAATGTTTTTTTTTCAGTGGCTTAAACGCTACTGAAAGTATATTGGGGGAAGACGCTCCCTGAAGAGAAAACGGGACACAAATACCGTGGAAGTTCCAAAGCCGTTGATTTTATCTGTGAATAAATATTGTTAGAGGGAAAATCTTCAAGGTTGATAGTTCGTGATGAATTTAAGAGTTTTGCTGATCTCGACGTCCAGCACAATTCTCGGATTGGAAAGAGCAGTTTGTTCAATGCCAAAAAATAGCCCATTGTATAAATTATTTTTTGATTCCCAACTAACCACATTAGCAAAAATAACTTCTCCCAAGAAAGTCAGTACGGTTATAAACGAGAGAATGCCCTTAATATGCATTGTGATAATATTGTCAACACTTGACAAAACGCTCGTTACTGGTGAGCCAAAAATGAGTATCAGCATCATTTACGGATCGATCGGCGGATACATCGTAGTACGGTGTGTCTAGCGTTACGTAACATACTAAAGAGGCAATTCCAAGTCTCGTCGCGAAGCCACGTAACTGGAACGGAAGTCACTAGTGAATTTGTCAAGATATTCTCGACGAGACGTATTGATTTACGTATACAATAGGAGACATGATTGAGGTTATAAAACAAAAAAAAAAACATCGCATTTCGTACGGTCACGTTTCTCGCCTTCTTTATATACGAATTTGTACGAATCGTAAATCGAATGATTTATGAACGTGCACTAAGAATTGTGCGCACGTTTCCTTACTTCGGCCAACGCATACGCATAAATTTGAATACGCCCGAATATACAGATTTTTTTATTGGACAGTTCTGTGCAAGTGAAAGATAACATTTTCTGTAATAGTAGCGGAATTTTGACGGGGGGTTCCTAATATATAGGAATTCTTTTATCTTCCGATGCTCGCGGACGAAAATTATGGCTGTTTGAGAAAATGAGTTTTGAAAGAATAAGCATAGTGATGTGAAAATTATTCAAATATTTATTCGTATGTATGTTAACCCAAATGTGTGCACCCATTTTCATTAAAAGCTATTACTAATTAAAGTGGTTAAAAACTAAAATGTTTAAGTGGTTACGAACTAAAGTGGTTAAATCTCATGAAAAATCTTTAAACGCGAGAGGTTCAACGGCATACTCGATTTTGGCCACCTGGTACATCTGAAAACGAATTTTTGTTCTCGAAATAGATTATACGGGCTAAGACTTTAATATTTGTAGCGATGTTTCGAGGAATTGCATAATCATTATTGATAGCTGATGAGAAAAAGTCCTAAAAAGAATAAACGTTACACGTGGAGGGATCGTGAACACCGTTTTGTCAAACGTAGTTCCGAGAAAAGTGCGATGAAAATTTGACGAGCAATTCTAACATTGTAATCATGATGTTTACTTTCAATCTGCAACTACTGCACCACATGTTGGAGCGTTCTCTCGAATTTACATTGCCGAAAGCGCCGAACGATTTTTTGAAATATTCATAGTAACCTAACTCCGCAATCAGTCAGCATACACGCGCAAGCTTAAAATAACCTGATATGCGATTTTTGTCAATAAATAATTCATTGGTGGCTTTAATTTAAGTCCCAATGGTGGCTTTAATTTAAGCTCGAGTTACTTTTTTGAGTTAGCACACGCGCTACATCGATCCGATCCGAGCACACGAAAAAAGGTATATCAAGGGAATGACGAACACGTTCATAGCCACATCGAAATTTTAAAACCCAATTTCTCTCATACTGTTTAACCGTTTGGAATGAAATTTATTGTGTGTATGCAGGACGCTTGCTCTAAAAGGAACATGCTCGGCATTTACCAAAATTTGAAAAAAATTGTGCAGATTTTGGTTTACATGGGAGAAATACCATCAAGAAAATTCAGTTAAACGATTGTCTCACTAGCGGCGCAGCGGCTCGCTATCTCTATTCTTACCGACTGCGCTTGCATCCTTCCGAAGAATCAATATATTTTTTGACTTGGCACTTGTCACTTATTCGCTGCGCTAATTCGTAACCTCCGTCGCTACGATAGCTACCATAAGCTGCAGCAGGCAAAAATGTCCAAAAAATAGTCTACGAAAGATTTCTTGCATTTTCCGAGTCTAATTTTGTACTCTCGGGAAAAACTCTGGCATTTTCGTAATCAGCATAAAATTTCCGATCAAACAGACTCTTTTAAGAGGTTAAAAACGGAAAAAAAAATTTTCGACTTCCCCCGGCCACTTTCCCAGAATCTTGAAAATCACGAAATTTCAAAAGGTCGTAGGGTGAGCTCTTTATATGCTATGGACATTTATTAGGAGGGTTTGGAAAAGGGTTTTGCCTAACTTAAATAATGGCGTTGGATTCGTATCGATATCTCTAATAGTTTTCCCGGAATTTTCACTTGAAAAATCGAAAAAAAAGAGGCAAAGGGGTATGTATGGAAAAATTTGCAAAAATCGATGGTCCAACTTTGAAATTCTGCCAAAAATCTAAAAACTATCGGATGTTAATG